>WOGP01006055.1:0-12663 GCA_015342065.1 Leptinotarsa undecemlineata | reverse complement strand
TGTAAAGATCACTATTGGGAGACCGATAGACATTGATTATTAGGTACCTTGTATTGTTTATTATTATTTTCATTGCACAGCACTCATAATGTTCTTCTTGGGAAAACATACTACAGTATATACTCTGTGCGTGCCCCGCTGGGAACAAATCAGGTTTTTGGAGTTCGGCAGATCCGTACTCTTAGCATTTGATCTGAAAAATCACTTACCTTACTAACTAATCTGCTTCGTTAAGAAGCTGGGTTCATTTGGTCGAGTGTGAATGGGTGTGAGCCTCAATAAACACTTGCAGGCATCGTAGAGGATCGAATAGATTGACTCACTTCAGACCTAATCTATCCAAACATACCCAATGAGCCATTCTAGAGTTCTGGGTGTAAGAAATCTGATATGATTTGCGTAATCTATAAAACAAACCTAGCGTGGTTATTGAAAATTGAACTTCATATGAAATCATAGAGAACCTTAGATCATGATCTCTTTTGAACAGTCCACAGGATGTACTACCGATATTTCCTTCGATTCAACGTTCAAATATTTGTCTGAAATTTTCTACTCCAGATAAAGTCCTTGAAGAATATCAAAGTTGTGAGGTTTGCTATAACAGAATGAACCACTGATGATACCTCAACGGGTTGAAAAAATGCTGTCTCTTGTCGAAAGGCTCGTTTATCTTTGATAATCTTGGATCGAGTCTCCTGTTGATCCCATAGATTGCGTCTTCGGAAGAGGATATGTTATTATCTTTAATTATTCAGGCTTGTCTTTTGAGAGTAAGTGAATTCTGCATTCGTGGGTGAGTCTTGCACCAATGATGATAGCTTGGCAGGCCGAATAAGCGATCTATGTTGTTGCTTCATATTTAAATCTTAATTCATTTTATTTAGGCTCTGGTCATCTTTTAGTCTTGCCGTTCGGCAATTGCTGCCGAACCGCTTCAAAAAGCCTCCTTCATTTTATATTCATGGATTGAGTCTTCTGTCATATATTTCTTCATTTGAAAAAAGTATTTTTCTTATAAACACGCGCGCCTACTGCCTATTTGTAACCCTCCTTTGCAAGCCTGCTGCCTTGGGCTTGGTATTTGATTTTCAGGCTCGTTCTCCGGAATCGGAAAACTTCAATGTTCATTTTTCTGAACACTATACGGCTGATTGATCCCAAAGTTTGGATAAGATGAATTTAGTTTAAAAATGACGAAAAACACGCTTTCATTTTCTTAAATGAGCTTAAAAACAAAATTCATTACTTTTTACTCGTTTCAGATGATCAACCGCCTATTGATGAATCTAAATTATATAAAATGACCTGCACAAAAAGGTTCAATTGTGAATGCCTGGTTTACATTAAATATTTTGGCATTGTTATTGACCAATATATGAGATGAAAGAAACAAATATCATATGTAACACTCTCATAGATTTTATTTGAAAAAAAATGTAATATATTAGTCTTTAGCAGAATCCATAATGAGATATTATATAATAGCAACAACGACATCAATAGCTTACAGATTGCATAGATTGATTCACTTGATGTAAGATCTTCAAATGGTTACCAGTATCTAGAATGGATGTTTTCGAATTATATCAACTATGCTCATACAACACTAAGAACTAGAGCAGTCGTGAGTTCAAATATTATTATGTCACTCTACAAGAAAAGCCATACACAAAAATTCGTGTTCTATTATGGTCCATAACTGTACAACTTACTCCAAATAGAATTAAAAACAATGAAAAAATTAGGGTAATTCCGGTGGAGATGGCCCTAGTAACTCTACTGTGAAGGAATTATAACGAATAAAACTTTAATTAACACAAAAAATCAAACTTAATTTATAACTCTCATCAAATAATAACGATGAATCACTTTGACAAATGAAATAACGTAATTTTAAACTTATAAAAAAATTAGGACTGCCCATTTCTCTCAGGATGACCGGGAGTGATAGCCATAGCAGTGGGGGAGAGATGACCAATACTTTTTTGTCTTTGTTTTTGCCCTTGAGATCTTTCAGCTCCTTTTCTTTCTATTACCGCAGTAAGAACACATGTCCTCAAACACGGTGCAATATTCATGCAACCAGAACCGGCAAATATTGCATTGTATCCAATCTTCTATCAGTTTTGTCTTATAATAAATATCACCACAAACTCTGCAGTTATCTTTCTTCCTGTTTTCAGTTTCACTTTCAGAGGTATCATTGAAAACGATGGAAATTTCTTCGAGCTGCTATCAAACATCCTACGAATTACCTATCGTTTCTTGAGAGTCTTTTTTATTTTCAGGTTTAGTAGTCTTGATGTTTCTTTTATTATGTTTGTTTTTTTGGCTTTTGTTTCCTATTTTCTTTTTCCTTTTCCGTTTTTCAATATGCTCTTCAAATGTCAAAAGAATGCTTACTTGTTTCGCTTGTTTGCGAACTTCGTGTAGTTTCACAGGTAGTGAAGACACTTCGTTAAGTACTCTTATTAGTGTTGGTTGATTCACAGTCTGAATGTATGTACTTGGGCCTGGATCTGCAACTGATTGGGCCTGCGCTGCATGCCGATATTTCTTTCAACGGATTGGTCAATGTTCCCACTAAAGGCGTACTCCGGAATAGCTCCTAGATTTAGAGGGAAGCTGATTAACGGAAAAACAGATTTTAAACAGACAGAACTCCTGCTGTCCTACATCCTGATATTGCATATCCACTTGTCCCCAGACTTGGTATAATAAGAAGTCAAATTTTTGTCTTGTTAGACGACGACCAGGGTGCTGTTTCATTCATAACCTGCAGGATTCATAGAAGTGAATTTTACGAGATTTGAAAACAGCAAGTTCCAGCGGCTGAAGGTAACGGGATTTGTGTGACGGCATTGAGAGTAAGATGATATCATCGTCATTAGCAAACTCTAGCATTTTAACTGCATTGCAGTGTGTAGAATGACCGTCCAGCAAAAGCAGCACTTTGCCATCTGGTTTCCGAGGCAAGAAATGCTATTTCATTCATTCCATAAATATGTCGGAGGTGTTATAGGCGGATTTTTCTGACATATAAACTACTGAACCTGGAGACAGTCCATCTTCGATTTCAGGTTTCTTTCGTTTTCCTTTCATAATGTACGCAGGAGACATACAATTTTCCTCAGCATTACAACAATCAATTACCGTTGTCATTTTTTCTTTCCTCTAGAGATTAACCTGTTTCAGCCAAAACATGACTTTGTCGATTATTTAACTGCAACCCGGACTCGTCCATGTTGTAAATATGGCCTGGTTTATTTATTACGTCATTATCACTGGTAATTTTCTCAAGCATTTTGAAATAGGCGTTTACCTCTGATTTACTCATCCCTTGACTTCTAGCGTATGACACTCGTTCTGATTTTCTCAATAAAATATTGAAATTCATTTTTAAAAACATTTTCACCTAATCACAGTTCGCCTTTTCAGATGTTTTACAGAAAATATGTATATTCCTAATCGCTCAGCAAACTTAATTGCAATTATTCTTAAATCATTTATAGTCAAAGGAAAGCCTCTTGACTGCATGACTTTTATATGCTTGCTCAGTTTTTTTATTATCTGTACCGAAATAGATGACGGTCGTATAGGTCATTCAGTGTTTTTATCTAGTTTCAACCTTCTTTCAAGTGTTTTTCATGGTATTTTGTAGATAAAAGAGGTCTTAAAAATCGTCATCCCTTGATACTTCTTTCATAGCATTTTTTAAATCTTCGCTTCATTCACCTCGACCAGCAGCCACCTTCTGTACGTACTGGTCCAGCATTTGCAGAAAATATTGAAAATTGAAAATAAATGAAAATTAAGACATAAAATTTTATTGCTATATCTCCCATATAACTATGGCAATCTCTCCTAATTGTCAGAGTGAGATGGCCACATCAGGTAATGAAAGATATTTCTCAAGTTAGTGGGTAGTTTTGAGGTTAGAACACCGGAGAAGTTTATTACTTCACTGGCAAAGCACGAAAACGGACATAACTTTCAAAATCTTTTTGTGATCACTTGATTTGTTAACTTCAGTACTTAACTCGCATGCATAATAAAAAAACAAAGTCAAATTAATCACCATTCCATTATGTTTTCGACAAAAAATCCACTGACATTTGTTACACGTGCCGATGTAAACCGAACTGAACGATGACTAGTGAAATCAATTGATTATTATTTGAACTTTTCTCTATTGGCGATCTCCCCCGTACGGCCGTCCCCCGGAATTACCCTTATAAATTCGAACATGCTCTCAAGCGATTTATAATTCTAAACTCAACAAAAATTCATATTCACTGAAGAAAGAAATGAATTTTCTACATCGAATAGCAGGTCCTACACCATCTGTACCTTTTCACATACAAGCATTTACTCAACTTATATCTACTTCTTTTTGTTTCATCTATGTGTTTTGAGTTGTGTTTTTGCTGATTGCATTACTATAGGTCGTGGTCTTAGTATAGTTATACTATTCATATTAATAGTACAAAAAGAAATATTACATGAATGAGTAATATAATTATTACATGTTGTAATTATTTTTTATATAAATAATTGTAGCATTTTCTAAAATAAACATTATTATTATTATTATTATAACACAATACAGGTATTACACTGACTAGGTCAAAGTTACACAATCAAGATAATTGAAATATAATGTCTTTGTTATACAACGAATTATATATTATATTGAAAATCAATTTGATTTGATTTGATTGAGAACTGCAGTCAAAAACCGAGGACTAATCTCCTTCAGCGACAGATGACGAAGCTTGGACTTGCAACGGATTGCCCTAAGATCCTCGTTCATTTTTGTTATTCATGAATTGCGTCAATCTCGTGGATGGCGTATTCATAAGACAATTTACAAATTTTTCATAGTCTTCAAAGGTAACGAAATGAAAAGAAAATCATAATCCAAGTAACACCTAGTTGTGAGATTTTCACTGAACAGTTTACAACACCGTAACACATGTTTCACTAAACAAGCTCTTTATAGGGGTATTCTCACTCGCAGGAACACGCCTGAACCCGTTACACACGTCACAAATTACACCCTTATTTCCAAAATGGCGGCTGAGGCACATCACCCCTATCCGGAAAACTGGAAATATTGAAAAATAACATCTACAAGCCATGGATTAGAACGTTGCTAGAAACACCGACGATTCAAATGAATTGTTAATTTCTGAACTATATTTAACCAACACTCAAACCACTTAAACATCAACCAATCCTTTGAACGGAGAATGATAAAATTAAAAGGTAGGAGTGCAATAGCTTTCATTGACTACAACGACTCTGAATTCATGATAACTAATAACATAAAACAAAAATCTATGCAAACTATTTAATGAAGAAATCGATATGAATATGTTGATTTATATTTCACCGCTGAACTACTTTCATTTTATAAAAAGGGATAAATTGATCGTGATTAAATTTGGTGTATCACAACTCTTTCACTGGCTAACCACTGATATTCTGTGGGTAATATTTCGATATATGGAAATGAAAGGATATCACAGTTTTATACTTCCATGAACTAACAGGCATAACAAAAAGTATACTACAGTACATGGCTATTCAACTTCATTATAAATTCCACCCCGTCCTTGCGTGTGAGAAATATCTGATTGCAATTTTCCAAGAAAGTTTTTATTCGAAAACAACAGTTTTGATCAATAAGAGATTCCATGTATATGAGTTTCAACGACTATGTTTTCATTTTTCCTGCCGTGAGCGAATGCACTTTCGAATTATGATTCATAATTACAATGATATTAGAAGGTTTTTCAATGACCAGAAAAGTCCATAGTTGCCCAAGACGCCTGAAATTTATTCAGTTCACAAGAGAATATCTCACAATCTCAGTAGTACGATGTCCTACATAATTATTCTCTCCACATCTGGATTTGGTGTTGGGAAAAAACTCCAGTAATAGTCATTACTACACCAAAAGTTCCAAACAGAGCATCATATGGTCTATATCGTGTTGGGGTATCTCATTCCACCCTACTTCTAACTCATGTCTAAATGCTGCCAAAGTCTGTGGGGGTTATTGTAAATTCAGCAGTCTGCGACCAAGAATACCTCGCATATGGTCGATCGTTGAAAGATCGGGCAATCTGGGTGGTCATGGTGAGTCGTTAATGTCATGCTGATCCATGAAGTCTAGAGTCACTCCAGCCACATGTGGTCTAGCGTTGTCTTGTTGAGATATGGGGTTCTCGACGATTTCAAAATATGGAAGGACATGAGGCTCCACTACTTCGTGAATGTAACGAAGAGCTGTCATGTTGCGTCTAATAAAGATTGAAGATGTCCTGCTACCATATGCATTGGCTTGTCAACCATTGAACCAACAGTATGGTGAACATGCTTCTTCACATCAAACTGGGGATCTTGACTCTCGCCTTCATACTCTTGCTCGTCCATCGTGCATACCCAAACGAAAGCGAGATTCATCGCTGATGACTACACTGTTCCACTATTGATCCCAATTTATTCTGTCTCTACACCAGTGCAATCAGTTGCGTCGTTGCTCGAGAGTCAGTGGCAACACCCAATGGGGATGATGACAAAAAAGTCAAAAAAAAATTTATTTGCCGATATACTGTGCGCATTCCAACAACCCCTCCGTGTTCTTCAAACCACTGATTCGAAATTACCCTATTGGAAATGAACTGATCCCTAAGAGCCAAAAGTGTTGTTTCCCTGCGACGACCGGTGGTACCTCTAGCTCTGTGGTCTTGTCCTTCTTGGGTACATGCCTGATGACATCTTAGAATAAAACGCAAAGATCGATTGGTTCTTCTAGAAATTTCTCTAACTGAGAAAACTGCCCCACGAAAGCCAACAATTCGTACTCTCTCAAAATCACTGAGTTGAGGAATACGACAAAGTATTCGCATTCAAGGCATAGTGCTAACAACACGATACAATTTATATAACAAACTTTCCAACAGTTAAATCACAAATTAGAATGAAAATTGGAGAAATGATAGATGCTTCCACAAAAAAATACAGTTAAAAAACTGGTAAGAATAGCTTCCGATACGGCTGAAATTTTACTGGTTTTTCAATGACCTCAATTTAAATACACATGCAACACATTATTGAAATATTTTCAATTTAATGGGTGTTCACCTTTTTTTATCACTTAGTATGTTTTTCTCCCAACTTGAATAATTAGCTTTTTCAATAATCCAAGAAATACTAGAGATTTTGCGAATTATCACATTTTCAGTTATATTAAATACGATGTAAGTAGTTCAACGTATAGATTAGCTAATCTGGCTGCCATATATAAATGAAACAGATCATAAATCATTTTGATCATAATGCATTCTGGTATCACGACTAAAAATTCCACTATTCACTATTCAATCAATACATTTATTCCTTTGACAATTTTTAATCAATATTTTTTTCTGTTTTGGGAATATTCCATATGAATATGAATATATGAATAATCACAATTTCAAAAATATTTGTACTTATAGTTTTCCAAAATTTCCAACTTCTGTGAAAGTATTCAAATATTTGAGTATTTTCTCAGCTAACCATTTGCAATATTTGAGTTACTAATTGAAGGAACGTGGTATACTATTATTAGTCAATAATTCGTAATTTCATGTAAGAAAATCCAAAAATGAGAATCAATAATCAAAGAAGTCAAAAAGCCAATCATGAGTTATTTTGTACCCTGTCATTATATGTAGTTAATCAATTAATTGAGATAAAATATGTTTCCGTAATAAATTTTTTTCAAGAAAATCAGAAAACACTGTTGCATTCAACTCCTCATATCAATTATTTTTCATATTTTCCACTTGAGCAGTCCTCAATTTTCATCCCTTAATTTTTTCTCTGAAAAAAAAACTCCCAGTATGTGTATCTGATAGGATAATAGTCTCAATTGTTGAGTGATCAAACCATTTGATGGAACTTGGAGCAAGCTCTGAAATTGTGCATGGAACGAGAGTCAAATTATGGGCCTTGTTGAAAGATAATATTCTTGTTTCTCAACTGATCCTTTCTAAAATATTGAATTCCATATACAGCATTGACTTACCTTTATTGTTATTAAGACAGCAAACACCTTTTGTCAGTTCCTCAAAAACAAAATTGTGTTGTGTATTATTTTTTTCAAATTACATTTCTAATATGGTATGGTATAAGGAAATTTGTGACTCTTTAATCGTACTTTTTATGAGTATATATAATTATTTCGAATTTTCTGATATTTTAATGCTTCATTAATCGCTCCATGAAACGTCTCTTAGTCCGCGATTATGCAGATTCACTCTTTGTCTTGATACAATTTTAGTTTGTAATATCATCAAACAGAAACTTCAAACATTCAACCCCACATGTTTCAAATGGGTTGAGATAATGAAAATGAAACGAAAAACTATACACCAAGTCCCAGTCTCATACCTACTAGTTGCGCAATCTGAAGACGTGAAATTTGATGATCTCTGAATGATCCACAGATGCATTTTCTTTGAATATTCTGAGATACAGTAACTTAAAATCGATTATTACCGCATACATTCATGGTGAAACTTTTTTCTTTCGATTTTAAGATGAAATTTGCGCGGGAAATTATTCAAAACTTGATTTTTTCTTCATCAAGAACTGAGTCATGTAATCTCAATAATTAGTTGTTCCACGAAAAAAATTCAAAAATAATTCCACCGTCAAATTCAAAATTACTCACCAATTTTCTCCCGCTATTGTGAAACTTTCAAACAAAGACATCTCTTCACTCGCGGTAGGATCTAACTAAAGCTCGACGCCGACCGACGTCGAACGACGCCAGCGCCGGACGGCGTTACTACCAAATGTTTCTCGGTCAATACTGTATCTCCACTGACTCACCTGTACGGTATAAACAAGTCTCTTCTCATTGGCGGAACCCGAAACGCTGGACGGGAGCAAAATCGCTTCTCCATTCAGAGATGCGAGACGTTTATCCCACTCTAAATTGAGAAAGAATTAGAACGCAGGGCAATCTATGTTGTTCGAAGCCTTTTGCTTGAATTATCAATTAACGTTTCCCTGAAATTATCAATACTACCGAATATTCAGTTCACTCTACGAGGGTACTATATATATTTCGAGAAAATGGCTTTATAAATATTCATCTGCAAAACATGGTTTTTCAACGGTTCAAATGCTTTTTCGCTTTTTTAAAGGACAAAATACATGCACTACAGGATAATCCTTAAGGCGCTCTCAGAGCGTTGCCTGTGTGAAAGTAGCGATTTACATTGGATTTGAATGGCATGAGAATAAATCCAAATGGAAAAACGTTTTCAGGAAATTTCTTCCAAATAAACGCAGTTTTCCAGATGAAATAATTGTCAAACAGTTAACTTCGAGACGTACTGAGTTGAACGTCAAAACGATGAGCAGCACCAGTTCGTCGCGTATTTCTGATATGTACCGCTCTTGGTGGAATCAAATGTTCCAAGCCACTTTGAACACTTCCCGTGAAAGTATCTATAGAAGAGAGACACATCTCCAACCCTTCTTCGATGATCCAGGCTATAAAGGTTACGAGTGATGTTTGCGTCTCCAATCAGGCGGATGGATCATTTCTGGATAGAATCCAGCAACTTCAGGGTATGTTTGAGGGCAGAGCTCCACACTTGAGAACAATACTCCAAAGAAGGTCTGATATAAGCTTTATAAAGCATCAAAAGTTGTTGAGGTGTGAACAGTTTTCAGGTTCGTAACAGTGTTTCAAGCTTTTGAAAAGCAGCCTTCACAATTTCAGCGACATGATTGTGCCAAGACATATTGGTGTCAATTTGAGGCCCCATTAAACGTTTCGAAGCAGAAAGCGGAATTGTCTGATGGTCAGACGGCACCTTGTTGCCCTGTACTCGTGTAAACCAACCACGAGAAGCTTTCAATCCATTGAATTTGAAATTTTAGCTTTCTTTTATCGTCACTTACTGAAAAATTGAATTTTTTTTCTGGCATTCAAGGATATTTCAACAATCTGTACTTCAAATCATCATCAGTTTTTATGTTTGATCCCATATAGTATCACACATCTAAAAAATGCTGAGAAACATTATCCACAGTCCCAGGAACGGCACCAGAAGTACTAGAACTACTTGTAGCAATATTGTTGTCGAAATTACTTCAACACTGATTTTCAGTAGAACCTTCACTGGCTTCACTATCAGCATCAATTTCAGATTTTTTTAATAAATATTTGAATAATGTATTTTCTTGCGTCCTTTTAGCCATTTCAATTGTTGATCGACCTGTACCAAATTAACAATTATAAAAAATAGCCAAGTATTAATTTCATTTGTACAAAAATATTCACTTCAATAAAGATTTCAAAGAGGATAAATACCAGTGAGTAGTCTAATATTGAGAATCAAATCCTTTTGATTCACATTAAAAAAATCATATCATAACTCACTTTCACTTCACTAATTCGCAATACTATAAATCCACACACTGCACTATTACTTCGCTTATATCTCCGTACTAGCATTGGATTACGTAAGACAGAACTGCGCCTGCGTTCTCGACAAGGCTCTTATATATTCCACAAAAACGGCATAAGCAGTCAGCCAATGTAAGATGTCAAAATTACTTACTTTGAGCTGCCAAAATACTCACATTTTCGCGCCCTTATTTAGTATTCTTCACAAAATCGTCACATTGTTCGGGAGAGATCAATCCCCCATGATCCCCCCTGGCTACGGCCTTGGTCTGACTTGATATCATTATATCGGGTTCGGAAGCATTTATGTTTTTGGAGAAAACCGCATTGGCATTGAATTGAACCTGGTTACTCTCACCCCAATTCGAAATCACTTCTAGATCCTTATCAGAACATGTAACCTCCTGCTGCCGGTGAAGATGTGCCTCCGTAGTCGATGTCCTGGAATCCAAATGGAATGGATGTTTGCTGTCGTCAGCAAAGCAATATTTTCGTTTTTCCTGCTCGTAAATCGTCGACCACATAGTTTACCTTTGATATTCGTGAACAATAAGAAATCATTGGGTGCCAAATTAGAACTGTATGGAGGATGATTCATCAATTCGATGTTTTGACCACTGAAAACCTGACCTGTTTGACGAGATGTGTGAGAGCATCGACGGTTAGTTTTACGAATTTCTCCGACAAACGGATGGTCTTCCACTACTCAAAATTGATTTTTCTACATTGTTCAAGCGGAACAGTGGCCACATGACCCTTCCGGATAAAGAAACAGGCGACCATTTGCCTCACTGTGCTTCTTTCATGAACAACTTTTGTTGGATTCAGCTCGTCTTGGAATACTCTCACGGTAGATTACTGATATGTTTCCGGCTCATACGTATATATCCATGATTCATCACCTATCACGATTTCACATATACGTCTTTTGAAGTACTGCGGTGAAGTTTCCATTCATTTCTTTACAGCACTTGCCTTTTTTTGAGCGATTGATAAATTATGGGGTATCCAACGTGGAAATTTTTTTACAACAAGTGTTCATGCAAAATTAAATGTAATGAAGTGGAACTAATTTGCAAGGATGTATTTTTCTCACGATATGTCACGTGACGATCTTGCATTATCAGTTGATGAACTGCATCGATGATTTGTGGCACAATAACCGATTTTGAACGACCTTCACGGAATTCGTTGACGACCGAAATACCACTATAATTTATTTTACTATATAACAGCGATATACTATAGTTTTTGATGGTGCTTTTCGCCATACATAGAACTGACTTCATTGATATATTCTTGTTGAGATAATCCACGTCGAAAATTGTGAAATATAGTTCAACGAAAACCTTCTATGGAAATTTCAATTTTTTGGTCAAATTGATTTTCTTAACTTACTGTAAACAAATAAATAGCACTTGTACATCAAAAAGTCGTGAGTACGTTGATGCTGGAAAACGTCATACTTTATAATGGTGTTGCCACATTTTACCTATTGACTTTAGTTTTGCCAGTTTCCGAAATATAAATAGCCCCCATCATAATATAAAGACTGTGTAACGAAATGAATATATTTTGGTTCCAACCAGAATGGAAATAATAGAAGGATGTAGCAAATGTCTGCTGGAAAACAGCTACTTGTCCGGTCAATTCCACGACGGACATTGAAACATATGCGACAGACATTTATACAAGTTTCCTCACAGAGAAAATTCTTGCAGATACTTTTCTTTGATAGCAGTACCCACTGAAATAAATCAAATGATCACGTCCAGACCGGTTTCGAAGACATATCTAACCAAGAAAGGGATTATTTGTGGCTCAATCGCATATACGACCCCTTAGTCAGGGAAAAGATATGTTAAGTATAGCGGAGAAGAATATTTCACTATGAGAAGAACCAAAATGAATCTTCATACATGGAAATGTGTACAAGAAATGGAACTGTTATTAGTTATTAGAGTTCATATCAGACGAATATTGCATATGTGCGGTTGAACTACTTTAAAAATTTTTGAATCCCGGACACACTGCTGTTCGTTTGAATTCGTCCTGCACTGACGAGGAGTATTACTCCAAAGCCGGTATGTAGGTGACCACTTGATTTATTTCAGGGATGTTAGTAGGTTGCTAATGCCGACTGAACGCCTCCCCCCACCCCTTTTGACCTTGAGACGTCA
>WOGP01006054.1:0-12664 GCA_015342065.1 Leptinotarsa undecemlineata | reverse complement strand
TATATATATATATATATATATATATATATATATATAGGGTTACAAAATAGAAATTGATAAATGAATTAATATTCTTTGATAATAATGAAAATTCAACTGCTCACAGTAATACGAGTGGCATTTATTATATCTGAGGACAAAATAGAAATTGATGAATATAATATTTTTTGAAAAAATCAAATTTTACATCATTTTCTGAACAGATTTCGTGATATAATCAAATATGATTTTACTTATATTTTTCTAGAGCAGATCTCACGTTCGAAAAAATATAATAATTGTACTGCCAAAGGAAGAGCCGTACGTATTGTTTTGAACAGACTATATCTGAAAGATGCTGTCTCTCAAAAAAATATTTGACTTCCAACATACAGTATGGAACCATAGTTTCAACACACGTTAAAAGGTAAGACCTCGTAACTCTTCATCTCGCATAAGTTTTGATTTCTGAAAGTTGTCGTTTGAGAGGAGCTAACAAAAAAAAACATATATTTTTTCAACAGACAGAGTTCTTATTTCACATCTATTCTCCAGATGGGAAAAATGCATCCAATAATGACTTTTTTGATGTTCAAAATTAAAAAGTTATTGAATAAAACATGTTGACATCACCTACAGGAGTTATCCGACCTCAGACATCACATGTGAGAACGCTTTCTTATAGTATGACGATTTTATTGTGCAAAAACCAATCCCAAAATGAATCCGCAACTGAAATTTCACCGAGCGCACGAATATATAATAAAACTGTACAACAGAAACAATTCAAAAAGAGAAAATTGCTGTAGGTGTATTCAATTTGCAAAACCCACGAGCGGTCACAGAATTATCGTGCATGTAATGTTCATTATTGCCATTGAATATTTATAATTATTATGACAGTTATTGTTGTGAACTGCTTCATTTCAGTTGTTGTATTGACAATTATGTATAATAAACTGGTCAACGATCTAGAACGATTATAACGATCTATTATACTTGAGGATTATAATGAGAATTATAATAAACCTACTTATCATTTGACTTGAACTGAACATCTAAATGCCTTTTACTGCTAATTGAGAGTTTTATATGTTTATAAGTCGGCTCAATTATATGGAGTTGGAAGTATTCATTAACACGGATATTATAGGTGCGGAATTCCTTTGTTTGTGAAATTATCAACTGATTTGAAATCTAGGAAGACGAATGAATCAAATAATGAAAATATTAACACCGATATATTCAATCCTGTAAGTTTGAGCATCTATTGCATCAGGACTCCGTCTTCTTTTTGGTAGTAGAAACCTATTGGTCTTCCTCGGGACTCAGTGATTCTCTCTCACTAGGCTATGGTGCCATAATTAGTGATCTTTGAAGTTTTGTCATCTCTGTCGTTTATGAAATAATTTTAGCATGTGTGCATGTTTTCCTCTTCTCCCAGCTTGACTTTCGTTTCTTTCGAGATATATTTGTAAATTCGACCTCCAGTGAACTTCTCAATACAGCATTCATTATCAACCTCAACTGAGAACCTGATTCTGCTGGAGCTTGTGACATGCTTGAATGATTTGTCTTTGGATAGCAGTTCCAATAATCATGCAAGGACTTCTAAGATTATTGATATCTGTTCTGCAGTTGCCATAGGTATGATTACTCCAAATATTGTCATCTCTATCGCATTTCTAGAATTTTCACAATCCTCTGATGATCACTCCAGCTACTGTTCGAACTGACATGAAGCAAGAAAAGTTTTGGTATTCTACTTCTCCATCTTCATTCAAAAAATGTGAGAATCTTCTAAAGATGGAGCAGTAGAAGGCCAAAAAGCTTTCTTTCCCAAAAATGAAATTCTCCTAAAATATACCCTCTTAACTTACTTTAGTCAGTTTTGAACTAACTTTAGTTAGCTTTGAACTAACTTTAGTTAGTTTTGAGAATGGTGTAACGACCGAAACTAGCCAACAAGTATAGAACTATTGTGAAAGATAGACAAAAGTGTGTTTTTATAGTGGATATGGATTTTCACAAAATAAAAGTCGTCAATTAAAGAAGTATTCGGTGAATGCAATTCTTGGAATCGCAGTCCGCGTATGGTGGCCCGGTTTTCGTGGGGTTACTACGAGTAATGTTCCCAGATCTGAAGCAACTTCTGATGTTGTACTTGGGTTCAATTCTTCTTATCCTTTTCCACCATCCTTTGATGTAGGAACGTGCAGGTACTTGTTGTGATGGTTTCCCTTCCTTGCGAGGCTCTTTCTGTTTTTTATCCGAAGTCTGTTCCACCATCACTTTGTAGTAACCATTTCATTGAAGATCATTATTGATGATGCCTTGTTTCTTCTCGAGACCTTCTTTTGCACTACAGAGCCCGAATGCATGGTCTATTAGAGTCTTGATGATTCCTCTTCTAGTCAATTGATGGTGGTTGGATTCGTGATTCGGGTACTATGAGTGGGTTTTCGGTATAACATATATTTCCCATTCAATATTAATCCTCTTCATCAATACGTCTAACAATGGCAATTCATGGCATTCAAAGATTTTCTTCTCCATTGTGATCTAATGCTGATGTGCTTCGGAAAATTGTCTAGTTCCAAACCACTTCATATATATGTTGGATGTAACTGGTGAAAGTGGCATCCCATTGGCAGTCCCTCATCTTGCGTAAAGATGAACATAAAATATGTCAATCATTATTCTATATTGTCAATCACCTTCAAACAAAGATAATTTATGTTTTTCTTTTTTTGTTAGCCAAAAACTCAACGACAACAACAAACATTGTTTAACTTTGATGGTGAGAAGGATTTAGTCCAATAGATTGTATTTGCCTGGGTAGATCCAATGAATTTGTTACTTAATAATGCCTTTCTGATCGTTAGGCAACAGTGTGTCTCGTTATGACCATAAGAATGTCGAAGACAGCTAATTTTCGTTATATTCATATGGTGTACACCAGCATTCTTAAAATGTCTTCATAACCACTTGAAACAACTTCAACTAGTTTATTGAGGGAAAAAATAATGGAAAATTGATATTATGGAATGGTTTGAAAATATTAATAGTCAGGATAAGTTATTTCAGAACATTGTCAGAAATTGTCACCCTTTTTAAAAATCCAAATAAGTTACCCTTCAAAATACTTCGAAAACGAACTGAATATTCATTTTCGACGGTAGCTCTTCTACGATTCAGTATGCCTGCGATGTAGATAATCCGACGCTCAGATTGTAAGTCTAACGTTGGATGAATCACGTCAAAATTTCAGGAAATAGACAAAATAAACCGTCTCTTTCAAGTGCAGGTACTCACTCTTCCTGGCGCAAGATGAACACGATTTTTCTATAAATAAACCACGATGTGCTCTTTCTCGGCGATTATAAATCATCGCTAATAGTGAAACACACACACCATAAACTCGTAAATGAGATAGCACCGGACAAGTCTAGACCCGATGGATGATGTACGTACGTACGTGTATGCAGAGTGTACTCGCAGAAACGTCCGTGAGCTCGGTTAATAACCCTGAAGGAATAAACGCAGAATCGCATTCCGACCATAAAATCAAAGTCACGACCGATCGAAAGTAAAAGGATTCATTCCATTTTATTGTTTCTAGTATCGACGGCCTTCGGGACAAAGGAGAATAATGGTCGTCTCGGCGATTTATTATCGGGGTAAAAAGGTAACGGAAACAACTGAAAATTTTATTTTCAGCATGGGATGTTTCTTCAGATCGTGTGGAGGATGTGGATATTCGAACAAAACGTTTACGCTAAATCAGAATTCGCCTTATTCATTGAAAGGTTTTTCCACTTGAAGAAAATTTTCAGGAACAATTCAAGCTTTCAGCGGATGTATCCATTATCTATTCATTACATCGTCCAATCGATCACGAAGAAGTTAACATCGGGTTGATTCCTTGTGAAAGGAAGTCGTCGAAATCACAACATTCGATTTGGTAGCCGCAGTAGCCATGGAAAATAAATTTAACCGAATACCATTTGGCACGGCAAATAAAGTGCTCATTGTATCAAGCCCCACATGCAAATTAATTACACTAAAAGACGTAAATGCATGTCATTACTGGTCAAATCTAAACTGGCGATCTACACGCACTAGTTGAATCTTTAGCATTCGTCGTTCAAACGATGCAGAAATTTTTATTTTCTTTTGATAACTATTTCGAATTCTGGGCTACAACTCTGTTATGGAGAAAGAATCAGTGATCGATTGAGATTACAATGGAGAAATCCCAAGGATTGGTAAATAAAAAGCAGGCTCCTTCACTGAAGCAAATACTATGTATATTCTATATAGAAGAAATTCAAGCCTCCGATATCTGGCGCATATCATATATCTAACATCCCTGGTTGGTAGGGATTTATTATTTTCTTCATACCTTTGAAAGTTATAACTGTTCCTTGCTTTAATAATATACACTCGAAATATTCACGAAAGTAATAAAAATTATAGAAAGTTGAAGGAATAACCGCACGTGCCAAAAGTGTATATCCGAATTCAGTGACGTCAAAAGTCTCTATAGCAATACATATATACAATTTACACTTTTGAACACTTGAAGTGTTCGAAAATCAGAAGTGGCTGCGATTTTTACGGTGTTGTATTTCTGTGTTCGTGTAAACTTACCACCGTGTATATTGAATAAAGTTGCTCATGGACGTATGAATATAGTAAATGAAAAACTTGTTTGGGGATTGTTAATTATTCAAAGTTACCTACCCGGTATAGAGTATCAATAACCACACAAACAATAACCTAACAAAATCGTAAATAAAATATCAATTATCTCCTTGAGGATAGCAAGATGTGGTCTGAAAGAGTAATCAAAAATTAAATATTTCTTTAGAGTTATAATAATAACGGTTACATTGGTAGGTAGGGCGATAGCCAGTCGGATTAACTTGTATACTTTGCTTCACTCACTCAATCGACCGCCGTGTTAACCGGTGGTTCAACCCGCAATACCGGTAGATCGATTTTCACTTGCCATCGTCCAACCCGTGTTAGGAATCAGACGTTGAAAGGTAACATTTTGGAAAAAAAAATTAAAACATTGTGAAAAATAGAAAAAAATAGAAAAAAATACATAAAAATGACACATAATTGTTTTTGCTTTTTTGGTAGTATTGAAAAAATCATTAAAATTAATTTGTTTAGAACAAATTGTTTATTAAATAAATAAAAAAATATAAATTGAAAAAGTTTTATTCAGAATATCGAAGAGAAATAGAAATTATGATTTTAAAAAAAGTTTTTCCTCAATATTCATATTTAGTAGCAAAAAAAATGTTAATCAACAAGTGCGTTTTTAAGCAATAATTTTTTTTGGGAAATGATGTTTTTGAATATCATAATATTCATCACTGATGAAAATCTCCTCAAAAGAATTTCAAATATCTCATAAACAGTACATTTGTTTACAATATTTTAAACAAATAGAGCTAAAAATAATGAATAATCATTGTAATTCAACTTTAAATAATAGGAATACGAATACATTTGAATATTAAAAGAAATAATTGCTTAAATTAAATTTTTCCTTCTTAACGTCTTTCATTATTAATAACAAAGTGGAAAATGAAAATGTTTCAATTTTCCAACGGTAATCTTTTTTGAAGGATTTAAAAAAAGTTCCAAGAAATGAGTTTTTAGTTTAAAAATTATCAGGGTTTTTATATAAATTTAAAGCTTGTAAAAATTAGTTAATTAACTGAAGGATATCTAATAAAATAGTCACGGGAAAAATTGTTTCCAAGGATTTTCGTTTATTCAAGTATCTAGAAGTTATGTGAATTTGTTTTCTCTCACCCGCTTTTAGCTCTATTTTCGCCTTTGAATTGAAATTATAAATGTTGGTGATAGAGTTCCGGGAGGTGATGATCTTTTTTAAAATTTCGGATATCTTCAATATTTCCCGAGTTACAAAAAAAAAGGATATTGTGACCCAGACTATACTGACTGCAGGAAAATGTTTAAGACTCAAAAAAGAGCTATATGAATCATCAATCACTCTAATTATAAACATTATAAACACATATACCAACATTTTTTCATAACATTTGAGATAAATATATGCCATTATTATACCTACATTATATATATTTGCTGTTTCACTTGTGATGCAATGTTTGGAAGCTTTGGTGTAGTGAGGAATATTACTGAAGTTTTATCCCAACACCATACCGTTATTTCAACACCTGGACACGTGTGTCAGTCACCAAGTGATCATCTTCAAGAGGAAGATGAAACTATTCAATGTTCCTCTTGAAGATAATCACTTGGTGATTGAAAAACGTGTCGAGGTGTTAAAAATAACGGTTAAGATTAAACTGTTTAATCTTCCTTTTGAAGATGATCATTTGGGGATTGAAACACGTGTCGAAGTGTTAAAAGTAACGATTTGGTGTTAGGACTGAACTCCAGTAATATTCTTTGCAGTTTTAGTTGAAATTCCCAAAAGGTTGAGTTCCTTGATCACACAGTCTGATGTACATGTACATGTACACAGTTGTCCAATATTTACGACTCATTCTTATTGCAAATGATTTGCTATACAAATATTTGCATATGTAATGTAGTCAATAAACTTACTTTACTTCATTAGTAAAGGTAAGAACGTGCTAAATAACCTTTTTAATTTTTACTCTTCTGTAGTGAAACGTAATTGATGTTTGTCTATAGGATTTCTTCAAGGAAAGATAATCCTCAATTGACTATCGTCACTCTCCTTCATATTTAGTTTTGGTAATAAAAACACGCCCCATTTACGATTGAACCAAACATATAAATACTTATTTTTCACGTTGAATAAATTTAATGTTTTTAAATGTGTTACAAGTCACGCGCCAGTGAGTGGATACACAAACAACATTAAAAGTGTCAGAACCTGATTACCAGCCAACTCTTCATTCTTCAAAGAAAGAGCGCATCATTTTAATTAGTTCTCTCAAAGATAAGTTTCAGAGGATTTCGCTCGACTCGAGGCAGAACTCCGTAATTTTTAATAGACTCTGAATGTAGAGCGAGGTACGAAAAATATATTTTTATTTTATCTTCAATTTATATTCAGCATAGCTATGAATTTCATTGGAATAACAGGGTGGGCAGGATAGTTTATGTCAAGACTTCTCACAGAAAGTAATGAACGAATGTTGCAGACATCTTCAAGTTGATCTGCCTCTGAGGCAGAAAAGTTGTCACAGACACGACGAACTATATAAGTACATTAATTTGGAACGAAGAAAACGCTAAAAGCTAACTTTAAAAAAACTATCATTCCATATAACTGAATAGAATTGGAAAAGCTACGAGTTGTTTCGTTTCTTGTTCTTTCACATGACGTGAGATGTGAAAATATGTATCGAAAAGTTCGGTAGATGACTTAACAGAGTATGAGTTTTGTTTTACAGTAAAATAATGGATGTGTTTTGTATAATATTTAATTTCATTTTATCTTGATGTGTTTCGAGGTGGTTTTTTCATCTAGTTTGTGTCTGAAAGTTATTTTTTTGCATGATCTTCACATCTTTGTTAAACGTTAATTTGGAAATTGACTGCTTTCTTCCTTTCCACATTTTTTCGTACGAAGATGGAGAAATAGAAAGACACAATGGTCCTTCAATCTTATGAGACATCTTCTGATGTAAACTATCAAATCATCATCAATATAATATCTTATACAATATATATCTTAAACATTTATATTCGAAGTAATTAGCTCTTTTCTATTACGTTAATTCTTCTCTAATATGAACATTGTATTTTTTTTGTAAAAATATGCTATTATCATTATATTCACCATTTAAAATAAAATTTCATTAGTTCATAAATAAAAGAGTGGCATATTTTTTGAAAAAATATATCTTCATTTCTGATCGAGCTAGGATATTCCTTTCTTCAAAAATATGTTTTTTGTTAAAGAATATGTTCGCAAATTGATATCTTGAAAATTCTTAAAGCTATATGCAAATACACTCTCCGAAAAAAAACATACTGTAGAATGCTCTTTTGGGGGTGAAAAAATCGATAAATTCATGTTCCGTTTTGAAAGTCATAAAATTGAGATCGCGATATTAACCTTCGGTAGTATGCTCATAGAACATCAATTCTGACGATATACTTTTCTCGTTATTTGCAACCATTCTCCTTATCTCGTACATTTTTTGTAGAAACATATTTTTGTGAGTAGAGAGCCTCAAAACCATATTCATGCCAAATTTCAGCATTAAAGCATTTGAAATACTTCCCAATTCGAATTTTTTATTCGTGTATATGGTTGGACAAACTCTGAAATTTTGATAAGGCTATTTACAAAGACACCAAAAAAGTATTGAAAATTTGAAACATGTTAAGACTTTTCCTCCCAGTTTATGTCTGAAAGTTACTTTTTGAAATTGTTTTCATCCTTCCTTTGGAAGATTTCCAATTATCAAGTACCAACACGGATGAGTAGAAAGCCAAAACCTTTCTTTCCCAAAAATTTACCTCACCTAAAAATATACCCCTTTCGGTTCGAATTGGTTTCACATATTTGAACAATGCTCCGAGAGTTCAAATATGGCAACAAGGACATCAGAACAATTTCTCAGCTTGAGAAATTTTTCTGATGCAGAGGTGAAACATGTCCTTCCTTAAGAATCAGTAGGCAGTAATTCTGAAAATCTTGTGAAGGAAATTGAATCACTTGCTACATAAATAGCATTTTACAAGTGTCAATTAATTTTTGTTGTTTCATACTTTCATAATTTGTATCACACGTTATTTGTAATGGTTTTGTCCACTGAACATCATTGGTTAGATCCTGTTGATAGTTATGGTGATAATCAGCTGTTCCTAAATAAGTCACCAAGATTAATTATCATCTATGCCTTGAGTGATTTGATACAATATGGTTGAATCTTCACTTGTACTATGTTACAGGACTCAAGGTCGGCACCAAGGTCTCCAAATATTTCCTTCCATTTTCCTAGAATCAGCGTCACAAACATTTCCAACCAATTCGTTTTCACAACGGAATTCCTTGAACAACATATCGAAAACGTTCATTATTTCGTAACTGATAGTTTCTTGTGAGTTTTTATTTTTTATTGTGATGCCTATTGAGAACAATTTTGAATTTTTGATCACTCATGTACGTAAAGTATATTGTCATTTCAATTATTCTAATTTGATTTACGCACTCGATCTAGAGTAACTTGAAGAAATATATATTATTTACTTTCTTCGAAAATGAAACAGGCATCAGGTAAAGCCATTTCCCAATTTTCTCAAAATATCCAATTAGGCGACAATCTCGTTTTCCTATACAACTCGAGTTGGAAAGTCTAACTGAAGTAAAAACTTCGATAATGCTTATTTATTGGGACCATAAAAAGGAAAATGGAGCCAAAAAGTTTCGAAACTGGGAGCAGGAAGCTTACCAGTTCGAACTTCGACAGATTCTGAAATAACGAGAACATCCAGGCGAAATCCTTTGCGAACACAGAAAAAAGAAAAAGTATAAGAATCACGCTCGATCTCGTCAGAACATGCTGTTTCTTTTTTCCGGAACGTATAAGAAATATAAGAAATTCGCTAATAGCGTAATACTGTAAGAGTTGGTAGAGAGCACGTCAAGTAAAAGCGGAAAGTTGAGTATTTCACTCGAAAAATGAAGAGGTTTTTGTATTCGCCACCTTCGATGTACTGAATAAGTTGTAAGTGAAATGGCTCCAAAGATTCTTCTATCAGTTGAATAGGAGCAAATTTTTTTCGACTCTGTCTCCTAATAAATCGCCATAGTCAACCTAAATTGCGTTTAGTGGGACCAGAGCTGTTTGATTGCATTATCCGATAAACTTGATGTGTGTTTCTGATATTGTGTATGGGCTGATTCATATACACTACCAATTGTCACAATGTAAATGAATGGAAGCGGTCACATATCATATTTTATAGTGTTGTGTAAGAATGCTCCAAATGACACTATGACAGTTCCTTGAAATAAAGGTGAATACAATACACCCTTACGAAGACTTCATCTATGGGAAGGCTACAGAAGGCTCAATCCTCGAATATCAAAGAGAATCGAGGCTCCCAAAGGCGATCAATTGCAAAGCCAAGTTTCGACATCGATTGCCAAACGAGATTAGTCATTTGTATCTCACTACAGCTTTTAGTGCAAGGCAAATAGATGAACTTTTGATCCAACATAAGAAAGCGGTGTTTCGACTCCCCACCCCCTCCCCGTCTCATCAGTGGTGCTAGGCTGAACCACCGAACTGTTTCAAAGAGGAGAGAATGAGATGTGGCTGGGGTACAATGAAAGGAAAATAGGATGCACGTACATACCAGCCAGAAGAGATGAAAGAGTATAAATGGGAGTGAGTTGGAGCGGATGGCGAATGTAACATACCTAGTGATCTGTTTAAAAAATCTGTTTTTCCGTTAACCAGTTGTCGCACCCCTACGAACGACAACCCTCAGAAGTCGAAACTTGTGCGAGCTAAGGATTAACGAGGTCTTACCTTTTAACGTGTGATTCCTAACGTGTGATTGTGGTGGACTCTGGGCTTTTATTCATTGACCACCACAAGGAAATGAGAAAGAGGATGAGGGAATTGGCAGGAAAACTAAGGAGATGAACCTGACGAAATGTTGGGCTTAGGAGAGAATGTGTAAGGATATATACGAAAGGGTAGCTAAACCTGCTGTAATGGATGATAGCAGAGTGAGGATACAGCTGAGCGCGGCATAGAGGCCCTTCCTGATCGTCACATGTGGGGCGTACAAGACGACACCGGCGACTGCGCTCAGCATAATTTCTGGTATAGCCTCGCTACACGTACAAGCGCGGACAAGATACTGGGAATTGAGTGTGAATGGCACAAGAAAGATTGAGGACAGAATGAAAGGAAGGGACAGGGTATTTCTATGGATGCAAGGAGTATTGCTGGAGGAAGTGAGGGGTGAATGAATGACTGAGGTGCACGTGGACGCCGGGGTAAGGATAGAGGATACAAGAACATGTATAGGCTGGCCGTATGAGAAAGAGGGAGGTAAATAGGTTACGGGGAGCGAAATACTTACCGAACAGACCAAGGTGAATGAAGCGATGTTAATTGCAATGGAGAGAGTGATTAGCATGTGGAGTTTTGAAGAGAGTGTAACAGTCACTGACTCCGCAGTGGCTGTAGAAAGCATGAAAGTAGGGATATTGAAGAATTTGTAAGTAGCCGGGATTGAGGAACGGAGGGAAAGGAAATGGCATAAGGAATACATGACCAATGTGGGAAATCAAAAAAGTACATGAAGAAGTGACTAGAGTTTTGAAGAAAGAGAATGGACGGCTGTTTTACAAACTTTTGTGAAACAGTCGGACATGAATCATTGAATCTGATGAGAACTACTAACGAGCTATAATAATAAATTGATAGATGTAGCCGTTACTACGTGGTAGGAGATCATAATGAAAAGAGAAATGAGAGCTATAATAACTTTCCCGGATATCTGGCTAGGCTCAACCTGAGACCAGAGGTACCGTGCCCCTGTGGATACGGGAAGCATGAAACGGCAGATCCTATGATTGAGAGCTGGGAGAAAAGAATGAAAGGAACGAAGAATGGATACGGTTTGTGAATGAATGGGCAGAGAACGTGGTGAGGAATGAATGAGAGAGATGACGGGTAAGCTGCCTATTCAAAGCTGATTCAATGAATATGATTTGAAAGAACACGACTAAGAGCCTGGTTAGTATCTCCGAACCAGGATAGTCTCGTGATGAGAAGGGAAGATATAACTGCGACATAGCCAGTTCTATATATAAGGGAACAGTGATTTTGTTTGCACGGTTTCATTATTAATGTTATATAATTATATTATAATAATTATATATTAACTGTATATAAAAAAAAACAGTTATTTTGTTTGCTCAGATTGTTTCATTATTGTTGTTATTGTTAGGCTTGATCACAAGGTATATGAGATATGTAGAAATTTTAATTTGAGTTTTCTTCACCGCTGGTTCATCCTTCCGTGTGGTCGACGTCAAGCGTCTTCTGCACGAGAGGGGGGGGGGGAAAGTTCTCTTGACAGTAGTGGCGATGGACAAAGGGAAAATGCCTAATTGAAAGGCTTTCGCCAAGGTCATCGGAAGCAATGGCGCTATTCATGTCCCAAAAAGGACAAGCCACAAAATCTCCCCTTACGAAGATGCCATCTATAGGATCGACAGAAAACTGAAACCTCAAATTTCGAAGATAAATGAAGCTCTCATAAGTATCACATCTATGTTAGGCTTGTCCTATTTGGGATAGTTGATTGCTTCTGCGTAACACTAGTGAGGAGATTGAAGAAAATAAAATCCAGGGTAGTAGGCCGTGGTCAAATGGAACCTGGAGTACCTAACGTTTCTTAGGGATCTGATCAGATTTTGCGACTGAACTGTTTATCTTACACCGCTTTTCAACATTTTTATTTGTATATAAATGGTTCAATATCAAAAAATACTTTTCAAGCACAAGCCCAGCTGTGAACAAGCACAAGCCCAGCTGTGAAAAGTAGAAGATATACTTTGAATTTATTACATTTCATAATTTATATGATATAAAAGATTGTTGCGAGATTTACTCGGTTTTTAAAATACATAATTTTTTCAGAGTTACTTATACCGAAATCAAGT
>WOGP01006053.1:0-12665 GCA_015342065.1 Leptinotarsa undecemlineata | reverse complement strand
GTTCTGCCCGTTTGGCCAATATCAAGTTTTGGACAAAAATCACTAGTCAACTCATATACTCCTGATCTATCCGACACTGAAGTTTTATCTTTATTGTTTTGAATAAATTTGTCCAAATTATTTTTTATTCCGTAAGCCACATCCAAACATTCCTTTTTTAAAAAACGAGCGATTTTATTGGTAGGTTCACCAAATTTTTTCATCTCCAGAAGACGCCAATTTGATAGCTTTAGGAAAAGTACGGAAGCGCAGAAGGGCCACATATTTTTATTATTTATTTTTCGAAAATTACTACTTTAAATCTGGAAATTTCGACTTTAATCTCGAAATTTCGACTACAAACTTTCGACTTTAATCTCGAAATTTCGAAGTTACGACTTCAAACTCGAAATTTCGAGATAAAAGTCGAAATTTCGAGATTCAATGTCGTAATTTTCAAGAAGCAAATAATAAAAATATGTGGCCCTTCTGCGCTTCCGTAGAAAAGTCTTTCTCTTGAACATTTTTTAATTACTACTGTAGCTATTGATTGAACTAGAACGATACTCTGTTGATAATTTACAAGAACTTTAATGTGATCAGTAGAATATTATTCAAAATGCACTTTGGAGCAAAATCCCAAGACACGTTCTTAATCTTTTTCCTGTATGATTGTGGGAAAGGTTAACCAGTTGATTAATACGTTGTCTTGTAATCATAGCTATTTACTTCCGCAGATGTGAAAAAACAGATTTATTCTGGGACTTTTACCCTACGAATAAACCAAGAGGGATTAGATGAGGACATTTTCGTGGAAACTTGAACTATATCCCATTTCACTAACTCGACAGATTCAAATCGCGTGGGGTAATTTCGGGGAAGTTTCGACGGTCTGGCAACACCGCACAGGCCAGGACCAGGGCGACCGTGGCCGGCTAGACACGGGCTGAACAGGAAACGGAACGCGAAACACGTGTAGGAACGTGACCTTGACACAATAAAAGCGCGGGATTTCAACGACGACGGAATCACACATACCGTCCACTCGTTATTCCAGAGATGGTTTTTTTTATAGGCGAGGAATTCATTAATGCTAATGTTATGCTAATTCATCAAATTGTGACTTATATATCTGCTGAACGGACCTAAAAACGTTTCTGTTATGATTGATGGCATCTTTAGAACTACAGAAGATTGATGTTTACTTCTTTGTCATCTTCATAACAAGAAAACTGAAAGAAAATTACTAGTATTTTATTAGAACTTTGATAATGATCTATTATTTACTTTGAATGCATTTACATCGTACATTTCAATGAAGGTCTTTAAAAAACAGCGAAATATAGTTGTGTACATGACAATCTTTTGTTGATGATCTAATGGACAAACAAATAAACAGGAAGATATGCCACCATAATATTGATAGAAAAGTTATTTGCGAATAGCAGGAAAAAGGAAGTGAAAAAAAATTAATATAGATGAAAAACCACATCCAATGAATTGAGACATACATATTGTCGGTGTGTTTTTTTTAGAAAATCGAGAAAAATAACAAAACGCCCCTGCAAGTTCCCAAGCTAATTGTGGGAACATTCTTAGAAAATAGGCTAATTAGTTTGTTTGTTTTGTCACACAGGTTGAGGCAATACCCCGAAATGCGAAAAGAAAGCAGTTAGAAAATATCTTTCTTGTCACGTGATGCTTCGGTATTGTTTTCTTTCAATTACTACTGAATTATCTACGGCTGAATTACGCAGAAAAATGCACAGCAAACACGACATTTTAACGGATATTGATGCAAGACAATGTAAATTTGTAGAGTTCCCCAAGGATTTTTACCAGAGCCACATGAATCATCAAAACATAAGATAATAATTATTATGTTTACATATTTATGATAGTTTGTTTGTCGTCGATAAACGTATTTTTTTCTCGTATAACCGACTCTTTGCAGCGCGATGGGTTTGCTCGAATGTGTTTCAATAAAACCTCCCCTAATGATGAAAGGCGTATCAAATTTCCTACAATTTTTCTCCGACTACCTTCTTGAAGGAATCTTCTAAGCACCAAACACGATAATGTAAAAGCCGAAAAAGGACAGTGTGGGAATTTTCGAGTTAGGCGCCGCACGAGCAAGTGTCTAAAATAGGCAGACACGCCGTTGCCAAGGTTTTCGTAACAATGTAAACGTTTCTTATAAATATTTTTCTTGGGACTTTTACAGATGTCGATGATACTTTTAGATGTGGAAAATCTTGCAATCGTTTTTGACACGAAAATAAAATTTTAGATATTGCCGCTTTAGCTTGGCACATTGAAGTAGATTAATGAGTTTCCGGCAGAGAAACAATTGAGGTACCTAATATATACAGGGTCACTGGTTGAATATGTTGATCAGCATATGATTCTTCATATTGGTAAAAAAAAAAATAAAGCTCTATTTGACAAAGTCATTGATTTTTAAGATACACACTGTATAGTTACGTAGATTCGGACATCCACCTGTTTTGCAGTAGTACAAAATAAAACGTACTAAGATAAAATATTGTTTTCAAGTTACAACTGAGAGGCATGGAAGTTGAAAAAATATTTAGCTGAATGTTTTAAGTATAAAAAGGATAATAGTAACGAAATATTCTTGAACTATCGCCTCGCGTAAAAGCAGCCCTAGGGATGAGTATGTGATTCGAGCACTCTCCACCGAAAGCCACCCCGTCGCGACGTGTAAATAACCCCCACCGTAGCGGCCGATGCACATCCCATGAACCGACGCCGGCACGAGACGACGCTAGCTGCCGTCGCGACGTCCGGCGACCTTGGCAGGACCGATCGCTCGCAGTTCAACCCTCACGGGGCGGGTCGCTATCCTTCGTGGAGATATTCCAAAGAGTTCGCATCGAGCAGGGGCCCCCCAAAGATGCGCACATTGGCAGGTGTTACGAAATTTACATTTTTGTCTCGAAGCTGGATATAGATATTGTTGTTGAACCCAAGTTGGGAATTATTTGGGAAGAAGAATTATTTCACTACGGACTTCCATTAATAACTATGGGATTGGAACCTTTGGTGTGAAAGTTGAATAACTTCTTTGATCAATTACCCAAACACCAAACTAATATTTTTGCACTTGACGCGCGTTTCACCAACAAAGTTAGCATCCTCAGGAGACAAATTTTCTTCTCCTAAGGATGCTTATTTTGTTGGCGAAACGCGCGTCGAGTGCAAAAATATCAGTTTGGTGTTTGGGTAATTGATCAACGAAGTTATTCATTGGACATGGTAGTGAATTCTGAACAGTCTACTCATTCCGAGAATGTTAGTGAGGTGTCTTCTGCTACTGCGTGGAGACTTTTGAAGAGGAATAGGTATCATCCATAAAAAATTAAAATGGTACATCAATTAACTGAAGATGACCCTAATCGAATAACATAATTCTGCGAAATCATGACATCGTACCTATCTCCACAATATTTCTTTTACTGACGAATATATATTTTTTTTCAAACGACAATGTTCACAGACAAAATTGTCTTTATTGAAGTGACACAAACACTCACGTTTTCCGGGAATAACATACTCAATATCCAGAAAAAAGTAACGTTTGAGCAGGAGTATTGTTTATTTATGTTTATTGATCAAACTTCAACAGTGGAACTGTATTTGAATATGCTGGAAACTACTGTTGACTCTCTCATCACTGAAATTGTCTACGCGAGTCCAAATGTATTCGATATGGATATTGTATTCCAACAAGATGGAACACCACCACATTACTCCAAACAAGTAAGAAATTATTTTGATACCACTTTTCTCTGTCGTTGGATGGGCCTTCAAGGTCCTACAGAATATTTGTAGAGATATTGACGTTACTGTGTTTGAAAATTTTAGGCGTGATATATTGAATAGGCTGTTGATATGTCAAGAAGTTCCAGGCAACCATTTCGAGCATCTTCTGAACTGACCTCAAGCTCATTACCTCATATTATATAGTTAAATGTCAATGTATTCAGGCAATTACTAAAAGTTCCGCCATTTTGTTGATGTTGGAAGTATTGACATTATATTCTAGGGTTGTAAAGCATTTGTCAGGAGCTTCAAAAAGATGTGTCACAAGACCTCCCTTCCCATTTAATTTTTTTCCTGATGGTGCCCAGTCGCCAACTTCAGACTTTCATCTGTCAATTTAACTTCAAAATGAAGTATTCATACATTAATTTCATTATCTAAAATTAAATTTTTTGAGTTGACCCGTTCAAAAAATAAAAGGGGGGATATTAAAAAAAAGCACTGTATAATGACCAAAATACGGATGAGCATTCCTTGAAAATACTTTTTCCATACCAGAACAAACTACTGTCTCTCGACGCGTTAACTATGTTAGCATCATCAGGAGATGACTAGTTACGTACAACTTGAAAAACGTGAAAGAGAATACTAAAAGTGTTCTTGTGTATCCTTACATCATAATGTCAGCCACACCTATTTTTTTCCAGGTTATAGGTATTTTTCTTCCTCCACATTGAATTTAACACAACCCAGTTTTTTCAACTTTCTAATACGTAACATTTCATGAATATCGTGAAAAATTTCAATATTAGACAAGCGTGCTGTCAATAATAAACCCCTTTACAAGATTTTCAATAGTTTCCATTGAATCCGTGTTAGGAATCACACTTCAAAAAGTGAAACCTCATTAATCCTTAGCTCGCACAAGTTTCGACTTCTGAGGGTTGTTGTCCGCAGGGGTGCGACAGTTGGCTAATGGAAAAACATATTTTAAACATATTTTAAAATATGTGTTTCGATTTCATTGCAGTTGTGACGCGACATTATAACCGAATACAAAGAAAATATATATTTTTTCACTGAAACAATATTTTCTTATACCCTCTACTTCATTGGGGTGTTCTTCGTTAAGTCTTCTGACCTAGTAGTGAAAAGTTCAAGTTGCAGCGTAAATTTCTCCGGCAAACCGCAGCTAACTCTGTTCTAGACAACGCAATCACTGACAGCAATTTTCGAGGATCTACTTTATTTTATCAATTTCAGAGAGCTTTCTACTACTGGTGACGTCGTTAAATCGTCGCTGCATCGAGAGTAACGAGAACAGAAAAAGCTGAATAGTTTTCTCCCGCTTGATATAAAATTTCACAGTTTCATAACCGGAAAAATATCCTCACAAAAACTGATTGCTAGAATAGAACTTATTACAATATTTTTCACGAGCACCGATTCCATTTGGAAACCAAATTACTTTTCATTCGGGTACTTTAAACAAATTGAAATGGAAATTATTTGTTTACTGAGTTTTCTATGAAGCTCAATTACTGGACGGAAAAGGATTCAGTTGAAAATTTCGTATAGACGATCGAAAATATGTTCAAGTTGAAAAACTAATATTATTAGGAAGACTGGACACTAGGTTCGACTGATTAGCTAAAATTCAGTTGTGAAAGAATATTCAGTAATATATAATCATTTGAATTGAAGGGGTTATATTTTTAGGAGTGATTAATTTTTGGGAAAGAAAGTTTTTGACTTTCTACTACTCCATCTTGATACAAAGCAATGTTGGAATCTTCAAGATGGAGTAGTAGAAAGCCTAAAACTTTCTTTCCCAAAAATTAATCATTCCTAAAAGTATAACCCCTTCAATTCAAATAAGATTCCTCTTGGCTGGGATTTAATCAAATAGGTGAATGAATGTCATTCCGTTATTCCGTGACATGGAAAATCGTAATTCATGAATGAACTATCTGTATTTTCTATAATATTATCCAGATTGGTACCAAAGGCAAGTGTCTTACGGCGAAACATGAGGATGACAGTGTTCCATAAAAATGCAATTTGTTACCATTCATTCAGAGTAGAACTCCTGTAAATGATATCTGATTTTATTCCATAACGAATGTTTGGAATGCAAACTGAGTAGAGAAAAGTATCTTCTGTATAAGTCAGTGTTCAAATAAAATTATTTGTTTCGAAAGAATTTTTTTTCTTTCGTATAATTCAATGTTTATATGAAAGTAGCTGTTTCAGGAGGGCTTTCGTCCAGTTTGTGCCTGAAAGTTGCTTCTTTGCATGACCTTCAAATCCATGTATAAAGTTACTTATTTTCTAATTGATTACTTCCTTTGTTTGGAAGATTCCCACATTTTTTGTATCAAGATGGAGTAGTATGCAACGTTAACTCTTATCTCGTGGTTCGTCGTGGTGGGCCAGTACATTGTTAAAAGAATGAAACACTCAAATAGGGATGTCTTTATTTAAATATAAATGCAATATATACACCCCTGATACAACTTTATAAAAATGGTAGATTTCACAATATCAAAACATACATTTACTAGCAAAAACACATCAGTCACTGTCGCTGACTAGCGAACAACTGCCCTTTGTCCTGATTGGCATCGATCTAACTTCGACCGAGCAGGGTTGCCAGTTTCCGGTCATGTCCAAAATTGTCGATTGATTTCCGGGCGCACTACACTACCCCTTATTCAATTTGAACTTGAGAAATAATAAATATATATATCAATAAACTACTTCTAGCATATTATTTTTATAACATAACATATAATACCTACATTGAAGTTGCATCACGGTATACCCTATAATTTACAATATTTTGTATAACGTGACTATTAACCTTCTGTATCCGATAATCCGATATCTCATATGAGTTCGGAGGTACTACCTTTAAAACATAGTAAGGACCCTCGAAAAGTGCAAAAAATTTGCGAATTTTCTTTTCCTCTACTGATGATAAGGCATGTGTTTGAACTAACACGGCATCGCCAGGTTTCAAAATCATAACTTCAATATTTTTAAGATGTTTTTCTTGACTTGTTTTTTTCGCGCTTTCGACTATATTCTTGCTGCGGCTAGTGTCCATATTTGATTCAGAGGCGAAGACACTCGTTTTTCCTCCAAGGGAAAAGACAGAATTTTACAAATATTGTTTGGTTCGAAGCGTCCGAACTGCAGATAATTATGGGTGTATCCCGAAGAATCATGAATCATATTGTTGAGACAATGTTCCACATCTGGGAGAACATATGCACACTTAGCAGATTTTCACAATAATTTAACCAATGGTAATGTCAAATCCAAAAAACTCTTACAGAAATGCCGACAATAATTTATTAAACCCAAAAATCCTCGTAATTCCTTTAGATTTCGGAGGCGAGAGAACTCGCGAATAGCCCGTACTCTATTCGGGTCCATTTTTATTGCCTCCGAGTTGATAATATGTCCCAGAAAAGTAATTTCACTTTCTGCAAATTTCGATTTACGCAATTTTATAGTCAAATAGGCCTTTTTGAATTTATCCAAAATTTTTCGTAAATGAGTATGTTCCCCAGGGCTGGGCGAGACAACCTAAACTGGACCTAAACTTTTTTTTAGTCCACACACGAAAGAAGCCACTGATGTAGCTAAGCCAAATGGCAAAACTTAAAAAAAAATAAGTGAAGTTTTCAAACATAAACTCGGTATAACACCTATGCGCTGGTTTTATAGGAATCTGCCAATAACTGGCAGTCATATCTAGACTACTCATAATGTGACACTTCACGATTTTGTTCAATAATTCATCCGGTCTTGGTGGCATCGCATGTTCCTTGCACATTCTCGAATTAAGGAATCGTGCATCTAAGCACACCCTCACCGATCCACCTTTCTTTTTGACAGTTTCTATCGGCGAAGTATATTTCCTCCGACCCTGTTCTATTATGGCATTGTCTAACATTTTCTTAATTTGTCTGCAAACTTCTTGTCGTTAGGAAAACGGTATTGCATACTGCTTTCTGAAAAAGGGAGTATTGTCCCTCAAAACGATCTCATGTTCGTACACTTGTGTATGTTCTGGGGTTTCCGAAAACACCTCACGATATTCTAGAAGTAATGCTAATAGTTGATCTTTTTCTTTTAAATCATTAGCCATATTGTCCACTTCACGAATTTCTTCCCTGCTATACTGATGGCGTTCTACTACTTTTCCTAAATAATTTACCGACAACCCCCGCTAGATTTATTTTCCATCTGAAACTGAATTTTACTTTCTTTTTCCGAAATGTTCAGCATGATGACATTATTTTCGAAATCTGAAACTACTTTTTCTTTGATCAACCAGTCACATTCCAATATAATATTTGAATTCAATTTCGGAATTACTAATAAAGGAATTTCCAACAATATCTCGCCAACCCTAATAGGTAGATATACTTGTTGTTTTACTCGTTGCTCTTTCGATCCTACAACTAACCAAACCATCACATTTGCTACGGGTAAGCTGAGTATTTTAATATTTTCTGAAGTTTTTACAAAATTTTCTGATACAGCCGATATTTGACTACCAGAAACTATCAAAATTGACGTTTTCACCTCTACAGTTGATGCATTCACAGGAGGTTTACTATTGATATAGTCCAACACTCGCGAGATTCTACTACTTTCTCACCCTCATTTTTCTCTCTATAATTTTCTCTATTTCCTGCTATTATTGCTGTTTTTCAGGCGTCTCCAATTATTATTATCATTTCTATTATCCCTAACCTGTACCCCCCTTTCTATGTTTTTCCTACCATTCTCTACTCTATCAGTAGAATCTATCTTTCTCAGGAATTCTTCTACATCATCAATCGTACTTAAACCGCGTAAAACAATCCCTTTTCGAATTCAGGTTCTTCTGAAAAATGTTGACATAAATATTCTATTCTCTCACCTTGTAGAATTGTCTCTGAAAGAAAACTCGATTGTTGAAATAATCAGCGCGACTACCCCCATTACATAAAATTGTCTACAAATGTCTACAAATTTTCTGAAGAATCCTCTTTCATTTCTGCCCATTCGGCCGCCGAACCTTTCAAACAACTAATTGCAAGCCCCAGCCGAGCCGCCTCTGGTACAAATGCGTTATTCATTAATCTTTTTAATTTTTTCACAAAAAAAACTGGATGGTATTACCACCATGGTAAAAAGGCAACGACTGACCTCCTAAATCTTTCCATACTGATATAAATTGTCTATCAGTTTTATGACCAATATTTGCTTGTGTATTTTCAGAAACTTATAATTTCTTTTCACGTTCATGCATATTATTAGTTAGTGCCACAATACTCGATTGCACTTTTTTCAGGTCCTCACACAGTGAATTATTAGTTAGTGCCACAATACTCGATTGCACTTTTTCAGGTCCTCACACAGTGAATTTACAAGTGAACATAACTCATTGTCTTTACTAACAACCTCTTGTTTAAAATCTGTCTGTTTAAAATCTGTCTGTTTAAAATCTGTTTTTCCGTTAATCAGCTGTCAGCTGTTGATTATCTGCTTTATATTTCGGCATTTTCAATTTTTATAATATACGAAAAATATCAATTCGTTATTTTTTTGACTATAATACTATCTTCCAACATTTACCCAAATCTCAAACTATCAGAATCGAGCATCGTAATAAAATTGTTATTTTATGATTCTATCATTTCAGTACAATCTCCTGTTTCTTTTGTCTCATTCCTTGCGTCGTTCCGGCATTGACTTCTGTTACGCTCCTTAAACTCAACCAACCAAACTTTGTCATATTGGCGGGACCCAGGAATATTTTCCCAAATAGTTTCCTCGCTTTACAAATTTTCTTCAATATTTGTCTCACATCAACTTCTACCTTTTATCGCCTCTATGCTGTCCCACATTGGGCGCCAAATGTATATTTCACAATATTAAAACAAACATTTACTAGCAAAAACACATCACTCACTGTCGCCTATTAGCGATCAACTGCCCTTCGTCCTAATTGGCATCGATCTAACTTCGACCGAGCAGGGTTGCCACTTTCCAATTATATCCTAAATACTCGATGAATTTCCGGACGTACTACAAGTAGAAAGCCAAAAACTTTCTTTCCCAAAAATATAATCATTGTTATACAAAAATAAAATATATTCAACAACAATTCATCAACCTACATACAGATATGAAAACAATTAGCATCAACATTTATTATTAACTCGCTTCATAACGAAAACTTACATTTACCTATATTTCTATAGGTATATGAACAGTCAAGTATATCCTTAATAAATGTTTTCTATACTGACAGAGGTCTGTTATAAAATTTGGTGAGGATTTCATAATTATTTGTCCATCCTGCAGTTTTTCAGTTCCCCCTCTGAGGAGCAGCCATAGTACATCGCATATTTCTGATATGTACCGCTCTTGGTGGAATCAAATGTGTCAAGTCACTTGAACACCTCCTGTCAAAGTATCTATGAAAGAGAAACAAATCCCCTTTCTTCGATGTTCCGGGCTATCAAGGTTGCACGTGATATTCATGTCTCGTTTCTAGATGGAATTCAGCAGCTTCAGGGTATGCTTAGGGCAGAGTTTCATACAAGATAATACAATTCCAAAGAAGTTCTGATCTGAGCTTTATGAAGCATCAAAAGTTGCAGATGTTTGTACAGTTTTCTGGTTCGGAACAGTATTCCAAGCTTTTGAAAAGCAACCTTTGCAATTCCAGTGACATGATTATGCCTAGACATATTGGTATCCATTTCAACCTCCAACAAACTTATCGAAGCAGAAAATTGTCTGTCCTGACATAATTATATCCGGTTCGATGACATTCATCTTCTTGGAGAAAACCGATGCCTGGATTTTCGAGGCATTGAATTGAACTTGTTTGACTTTGAATATTGTTAATGCAAGCAGAGATTGATATTTGTTAAAGTTTTTATTCTGTAAGGCAATCTAAATAATTCTCAAGTGATACAAAATTTTATATTTTCTATATTTACTTGAGTTGTTAAATTAATTCAGGAACTGAACTGAACTTTGCCCTTTATAAAAAAAAATATGTTGATGTATTTCCTCAATAGCTTTCTGTATCTGCCCGGCTAAAATGTATGCCTTAGTGCGGTAGGCCAGTTTGATTTTAAGATTCGAGAGTAGAAAGGGCATCATTCCACCAAGGACTCCAATAATCAGAAAAACCATCTTGACAGAGTGGTCTATATAGATTTTGCGGTGTTTGAAGAGAAAATCTTGATATTTTATCCGTCTTCCCTTCTCTTTTCTGACGATATTCATCTCGCCAGGAGCTAAAATGTCCACAACAAATAAATATCGTTTTGCTCTGGTGGTTGAGAAGGACTACCTCAGACATATTAGTTTCCATGAGCTTGAGGGTGGGGAATGAATATTTCCAATAAATATCATATATCCTCCGGAGCGTAGGGCAACATCGGTGTCTCGTCAATACCGTAAGAGTATCGTAGATGGTAATTTAGCACTCTTAGGCTAATGTACTTTTTCCTTCCTCTTATAGGACCCGTAGTCGTTTCATAATTTTCTTCAGTTGGTATTCACCATACTATCGGTTGATAATTTACTGGAAAAAATTGAAGACATTCCCCAAAAGATTGTGGAATAAAATTTCGATTGGGATTGTTGGAAAACCCTTTCGAAACTTGAAGGTAGGTTTCATTATGGTTTTACCTTCTGTATATATCATAATAAACGTATACTTGTTTGACTTTCATGAGCTTGTGGTAAATTCATGTTTTACTTTCTTATTTTTACATGTGAGAACAATCACAAAGGTTATACATTTTTTAATGAATCGGAAATAATTCTTTCGGATTATTCGTAATTTTCAAAGTAAGTTAGGTTATTTGGTTGATATTTCAATAAATATCAATGTTAGAATTTTTTTTGAGTTGCTGATTTTCTTAAATTTCGGAGGAAATTATTTTCCATCAAAAAGTGAATTTTATTTATCAGGATTGGTAGCTATGAAGTTGATTTGGAAAAAAAATATATTCACGATTTCTACAGTCGTCCGAATGTTTTTTTAAATGCTTTTTGTTCCATTCGTTATCAGCATAGATTTTGTCCTGGCCTTTCGATTGAAATCACTAGCGAAATATGTATTAGTTTTATTTCTAAATTCTCATTATATTTACCGTTCAGGGAAACATTTGGCCGGTAATTCAATTGAATAGTTTTTTTTACATGGAACTTCATTCGAGGGGATTTATTTTAAAATCTAGGAAAGGAAAGTGAACAATATTGGCGACAATTAATGTTTTCTTTGCTTAGTTTTTCTGATTATAATGATGAGCTGAAATGTGTTGGTTTTTACCAAATGATTATTCAGTTTTATTATCGTTATTGAGTTACGTTGAAAATACTTATACGAGTAAATTTGTTAAATTTTTCATGGCAAGGTTGTCAGATTTCATGGAAATCACAGAATTTCGTAAAATAAAAATGAAAGGAATCATTATTTCTCTTGTCCTGTCTAGAGAAAAATAAATCATTTTTTTGTATTGCTTTATTGAAAAAAAAATACATGCAACGATTATTTCCATCGGCCAGTGGAAGGTTTTGTGTATCTAAATGCATTTGGTTATATTCAAATGGGAGAAATTCTAAATCTTTGAATTATTCTTAGAATGCATTTTTTACATTTGAGAACATCCATTAGCCGAATCTGTATGAGAACTGTTCATTCAAAAGTGGAAAAATTATAGAAGAAGGACTTAGTTTTTCTTTAACCTGAATTCAGCGGAGTCAGGGGCTTCAACCTTGAGTTTGGCACTTCAGGAGATGTCAAGTAGACAGTGATTTGTCGTTTTTTTTTTAATAGTTCTTTTCTCGTCACTTACCATCATACAATCATA
>WOGP01006052.1:0-12665 GCA_015342065.1 Leptinotarsa undecemlineata | reverse complement strand
ACAAACCACAAGAAAATTACACAAATTATCTAGCATTTTTGGCTAGTTTGTAAACTATCCACATTAGTTGGATAAAGTGTGAACCTGATATTGGCGATAATACATAATAACCAACGAGTTGGTTATTATGTATTACAAACTAACTATTACAAACCAATCAATTCTCTTGGGTTAATTTAGTTAAGGATACTGAAATCCTTAGTCAAAAATGGTTTCTTTATTGGTACAATGTAAGATTGTTACAGGTACATATTATTAATTCAGAAAAAGTAAAAGAAATATAACTTAAATAATACCAGGTGACAAAATATTAACAATGAAATATGTCAGGACATTAAAACCACCAAACAAAGAACAGTATTATTTGTTGGAGCAAGTTGCACTGTTGTGGCACTTACTATTACACGTATATCCATATGTAAGACATTTAAACTTTTTATTCGCACAACTCTTCTTGCAGTGGCATCGCACATATCCTTGGGTTGAATCCGATACTGAAAATTTTCCTGCAGCGCTTCGTAATGTTATTTCGGTGTCCGTCTTGACATTTCCCAACTTTAAAAATTTTTGCTTACATTTTTCAAATTCGTTTCGGGAATAGAGCTGTTTAAGGACACCGTGAACAGTTCCAATTCGGTAAAATTCATCTTCTACACTAATTATGACGCCCAATATATTTCTATTATCTGACCGACTTCGATCTACATCTGGAATGGGTACTCTCACGGACATGCCAACAGTTCCTGGTTTAAATTTTTTGCGAGAAGTTTGTAGCATTTTTTATGCTTGCCTTTTTAGACTTTCCTGGCATGAATCCCTTATCGCTTTAATATTGTTTTTGTTCTGACAATGGTCACATACGTTTTCTTCAGAACATATTAAGCATTTTTGTGGTAATGATTCATTGAGAGCATTTTCTGTTGTTTCACTAGAGAGCAATGCCTTTGCTTGTTCTTTAAATAAAACTGAGGTTTCATTAACTTGGATCGAAACTCGGGTTTCAGTATTATTTTCGGGTAAAACTGCGGTTTCAGTATTAACTTCGAGTAAAATTGGGGTTTCAGTATTATCTGCGAATACAACTGGGCTATGAGTATTATCGGGCAGCACAATCAGCGTAGCATTTACAATTAAATCTAAAAGAAATTAGGTTGCATTGTGGAATAATGTGGAAATACTTTATAGATACGTACCAGACAATTGTTGGGCGGCCATTTCCTCTTCAGTGACGGTAGATTTTTCATCGGGTACAAAATTATTCGAAGAATGTGATTCTTTTTCCACTTTATCCTCGGTGTCATTACTGGAAGATAATAATGTTTCCAGTTCTTCTTCTGTACGTATGGATTTAATGTTTGTGATAGAAACAGGGAGGTTATTTAAACCGTCCCTACATTTTACACCATATAAAGCTGCATAAGGACTGCGTCCAATACCAGAATGAAAGCAGCTACAAAAAACAATGAACTGAGATTAAATGCAACTTATACAAACACAGAGTCGCTGTTCTATTCACCTATACTTACGCAAACAAAACAGATCCAAAATTATGCCGCTGCGTCGTTTTCACAACTGGCAAATGAATTAGAAAAACACAGTTCCTTTTCTTTGATTTCAAAATACGAACCTACTCACCGATTTATTTGAAATTGAACGATTTTTAAACCTTCGCTCCATTTTATCGAGATATTATCTTTCATCCACGACGCTAACTTGTTCTCTATATTTTAGTTCGCCCTCTCCACTGAACCTTGTGATTGTGAATGTCTCGGTTTACCATGCACAATATGGCAGTCAGGCCACATTCCGACTAATTCTTCAATCACCTAAATAATCAAAATGTATTAATTTTGTTTTATTTCATCCATATAAGCAACATTTAGGGAATTTGAAATAAAGGACATGTCAGTTCAAAATGCATGTGAAATTCAAAATCTCAACTTTGGGCCCATTTTTCCGGTATACCCAGTAGAGCTAGGACTTTAGCGCAGGAAAAAAATTTTTGATGTCAGCTACAAGATATAAAAAATACAGAGGGTCAAAATGTCCATAAACAGTGCCATGTCCTTTCTAGCATGCCTTTTACCCTAATACCCACCTGGTTTGCAAATTCTCGGCCATTGTCGCTCTGCAACACGCAAGGGCTTCCTAAGTCTGCAAATACTTCTAATAGGTGCTCAGCTACTTCTTTAGCTTTCTTTGTTTTTAGCGCTCTCAACCTGACGTATTTGGTTAGGTGGTCTTGGTAGACAAAAATAAATTTGTAGTCACCATCTGGTTTAGTTTGTAACTCGATGAGATCGATTTGGCATCGAGAGTTTAAATGATTTGAAACAATTGGTTTGACAACAATTCCCTTTTTAGTTTTGTTCTGTTTAAGCTTACAGTTTTCACAAGTTTCAATGAACAATTTTACCATTTCCTGTGTTAAGTTGTGATACTTTACGTTTAATAATTTTGTTGTTGCTTGACGCCCTCCATGCCCAGTTCCCTGATGGGCAGCTTACACCAAGCCTCTTAATCTCAGGGTACAAAATTTATTAATTAAGGGTTCGTAGGTGATTGGTAATTCAAATAAAAACAATAGTGTTGGCTTACTTTGTTGATTTAACTTTAATCTAACTATTTGCATGCAAAATCGAAAGGTCATGACCCTAAATGAAAACACCATTTCCATAACTAGGACAATGCAACAATTAATATTACAAAAATTAACGCCCTAATCCTAAGCTTAACTAAAATGTTCGATATCCAAAGAATAATTAAAAATTACAAATTTCACTCGTATCGCATTCAACTACATCAACAGTTTTTCGAAGAAGATTATGTTTGACGACTGAAGTTTTGTTTATGAGATTTAGAAAAGTTTGATGATGAAGAAAATTATTTTTTATATGTGCTTTTTTCCGATGAGTCAACTTTCCATAACAACGGATTAGTTAACAGACAGTGAGGAAAACCCTAATATTTTTAGAACCCTTGATCACCAGCACAATGGTCTGTTAATGGTGGGGTAGAATAATAGGAACGCAAGTAGTAGGTCCTTACTTTTTTTATGGTAATTTAAACGGCGTCATGTTTCTCGGATTTATCAGGGATAATTTGCCTATGCTATTGGAAAGTATATCTTAATATTCGTCAACGGATGTAGATGCAGCTAGGTGGTGCTCCTGCACACTTTGATAGACGTGTTAGAAATGAGTTAGATCCAAATAGATGGCTACATCTATCAATTTATTGTATGTATTAGTATTACACCTAATACACTCACTACAGAAATCGTCTGGACCGACAACTTGCCATGTAGCTCTGATTTTTTGCATTGATTTCATTCTCCCCAAAATTTCATGATACAGTAAATTGTTTTTCTGTTTGATTGTTGTCACTGATGGTGTTGGTTATTTCAAATGAAACGCTATAAACATATCAAATGTGATATACCCTCGGATTGTGAGTTTATCGCTTTATCAGTATCCGTAATAAAAAAGACAGGTCCGTATTCTTAAAAAAAGTGTTGGTTTTCTCGAGAAGGGCGAGAGTACCCGTAATTTTTTTCGACCATTTTATTGTTTTCGATGACAGTTACCTTTTTCCCATTTAATCGTCTTCGTATCTGTTATGGTTTAGAATATAGCATTGTTACCAAATGATAAATGAAACGGCCTGTATATTCGTAACTATTGAAAAATGTTAATGGGTGTGTTGGCCTGAATCAAGAAGCAGAACAATTTGAGATTCACTTATTCATATATTTAACTTAATTTTTTTTCTCAATGGCAGAAATATGTGTTTCATTTGGTTTTTACTCACAATCAGATAAACTTAGTAGACCAAAAATTAATGAACATATGAACGTGTGACATATTAGGTCTAAAGCAAATCCAAATGCTGAACTCGTTGAAATCAACATGAACCAGGCACACGTATGATTGTCTTGGTGTCTATCAAATTCCTCCTTCAAAATATCTTCAGCTTTGTGAACTCTAATTGTTGTTAAACCTTGCATTGTTGAGGTAAGATGTGTGAAAACTGGACTCAGATCTGAAAAACATTATTTAAGGAAATATCATAATGTGTCGGTATGTATACTCACTTTCTGCTTCAAGTCTCTTGAGGCAGGTAGATGATTTCAAGTAAATATTTCTGATACGAGTGAAAACAAATCCAAGAATTGCAACTAATATTGTAATGAAAGGATTAACGTACATCACTACCACCAAATGCCCTACCATTTTAAGAAATATCTGAAAAGCATATATACCGTTTGGGATGATTCCAATATTTCACTTGCAAAATAAAAAAATCACTTCAACCTCAATGACTTTGTTTGATCAGGATACAATATTTATATAAAAAATGACAAAGAAAATAGAGAAATGAATCGACAATGAAATTAACAACTGAAACGTTTGCCAAAAGGCCTATAAATAATATCTGAGAAAAATAATGGTAAATACTCAGGTGAATTATTTCATCTTCAATTTTCATCTGCACACACTCGACTGTCTGCATTATAAAAGCTGATGGAGTTGTGAAAGAGTTCCAAGTAAACTTTATAATAATGATTTCTGTGAGTAACTTCAAAAATGTAATTATTGAAATAAAGAAGAAATAATACGTTATCAAAATGAAACGGAGAGCGAAAAAAAAATCCTAACTCCATAAAAATATCAATCCAATACAGATTTTGAATTTTATTAACTATGAAATTAGTAACGTGGGTTACGTACAATGAATAGATAGATGAGTAAAGTTCATATTATAAGAACATAGGCTTTCACGATCGGAGTCACGATTGAAAATACCCAAATCCAGGCTGGTAGGCCGTGATCGAATGGAACCTGAAGAGCAAAACGTTTCCTCTGCTACTGCGTCAGTACGTTGACTGTGAAAATGAAGATCGTTGCCAACCTTCGTCCTTGGAGTCAACGCACATACTACTGGTTATGTCTACCGCAGTAGCAGACAAAACGGTATTTCACGTTCCATTCAACCACAACCTACCAGTTTGGATTTTGTTCTCTTTGAACAACTCCTTTTTTTTACCCCTTTTCTCCGGAGTTTATTCTGCATTTTCTAAATGAATCAAGTCACTATGTTGGAGAAATATATGTTTTAAATATGTTTTTTGATTAACCAGCTGTCGCATCCCTACGAACGACAACCCCCTAGAAGTCGAAACTTGTTCGAGCTAAGGACTAACGAGGTCTTACCTTGTAATATGTGATACCTAACGGGGTGGACGATATCAAATGAAAATCAATCGCTCAGCCTGCGGCTTTCACCATCGACTCACACATGAGTCGATGGATGAAAACTCCATAAAAAACACTTAATCTTCCGATGAATTCAATGTAATGATTTTAAATACGAATTGAAGACTAAAACTTGAACTAGTTCCAAGTTCATAATTTTTGAATATGTTATATCAAATACAACTGCAATTTGTTGATCAATCGGAAAAGTACGAAATTCATGGGATAAATTATTTTACGATTTTTGCCATGAATACTTAGCCTTTGATTTGTCATTTCTTTGGAGTTGAATGATAACGAAATGGTATACTCACCCTGGATGCATTGAATAATATTTTGGGTAAAGTTTCATCAATTACATTAATGTCTTTGGATAAACGGTTCAGAATCTTTCCTGCAGGATTGGCTTCAAATAATCTCAAACTGGTGTGAATGATGCTTTTCAAAACTGATGTATGTAGATTAGATGAACAATTTAAGAGAAATTTATGAAACAAAATGGATCTGGATAACGTAGTGATTAAGCAAAATGTTGCAATTCCTCCGTAGATATAAATGTATGTTTCAGTAGCCCAATTCTTGTAGTATATTGGAAAATCGCTCTGACCTACATTTTTATTTTCCTCCACATTCGTCCAGAAACTCACGAACCAGTCTAGCATATTGTTTGCTCCTTGTGCAACACACATCAAGAGGAAAAGAAAGATCATTTGATAAGACTTCATACCTGACGAAATATAGTGATACAGGAGAGATCCTTTGGCTTTTCCTTTATTCATTTCACTCTCAATTTTGTTTTTATTTTCAGGTATAACATTTTTTGGTAATTCAAAGTTCCTTCTCTCTTCTTCTCCGCCATTCTTCGTTAAAATGTTTTTTTGAATACCCTGAAAAAATATAAGGAGTGAATATAAAGTTAGTCAACGAACTAATAGTTGACAAAAATAATGAATTTAATGAATTTTATATATTGGTGATAGTTATAGAATCATTATATTTTCACCCGCATTGCGTGTGTCTGTAATATTCAAAGACGATATGTAAACATTTAAATTGATGGCTCTAGCCATAACGCTACATGAGAAATGAGAATTGGAACTTCCTTTGTTTTTATATGGTAAAACACCCAATTGTTGGCACTTTAAGGAAACTCCATACTTGATTACGTCATCATAAATAGCTCTTCAACATATGTAATCATCATTTTAATTCATGGTATGTTCTTTATAAATCATAATTTTTATATCTTTTATTTTTTAATCAATTGGAATAAGAATAAAACTGGGTTGAATAATATTTTGGGAGTTTTTTCATTTATTGGAATCATAGTCTAAAGATTGCCCTGTATTAATTGGCACGATTAACTAGTTATTCACTCCCCAGTTATTGGTATCCAAATCTTACAGACAGAAGCTAATATTTGATATTAGCATCTGTATTGAATTGCTTTTCTCCATAGAAATGACTGAAAAAGTCAAATAACTTTCAAATCTCTTTATTGTTTCTACTCATTTATTTTCAAATTTTTTCAATCAAGTACCACAAGTAAAATATTCTATGAATAAATTATGTTTTGTAGGCACCTTGCATGGTATGCCCTCATACATTTTTGGCATTTAATACCAAAATTTGCTAAAGAAAATTGATTTGATCATATTCATTCATTCATGCCTATTTCTTCAAATGATAACTTCATAATGTGATATTCTGAGGTTAGAGAATGTTTGTCAGGAATAGAATTCTCTTCACAGAAATGTTCTTCTGAGGATTTTGCTGCTATGTTCATCTTCATCTGGAAAGGGATTATTTTTTTTACACGAGGCTGATTTCCGAGACTTCATAGAATTCTTCTTTGGTTTATTAATTATGATTTTCTTCTGATTTGCTTTTGTTCTCAGCTTTTTGACTATTTTTTATTCTCCTTTTTTTCTTTTTTCCAGCTTGGCCTTTTCTTCATCTTCATATACTTTTTTCTATCCACTCGAAGTTATGATATAAAGTATCCGATGTTTGTTTTCCTTTTCTTTCAGGTGACTTGGACCACAGGTGATGAGTCTTCAATTTATTATTCACACAATCTTCCATGTGAGAAGTGGTTTCTCCTGAATAAGTCACAGCTGATTCTTTGATCATCATATTATCTACGATCATCAGAGAATCAGAAGTGGATCTTGAGTATATTCTAGATGAGTAGAGGTATGATCTGCTGAAATGATAATGGACATATCATTCATTTCAGTCTCTGTCAGGTAGCTATCAACAACAGGAATATTTTTGTCCTTCGTTGGAATAATCTCCAAGGATGTTTCACCAAGGTCTATATTATTATCCGATATTTTATTCAATTTAGTACCTTCATCATTATGTTCTGAAAAAGTGTCATCAAAAACCACAATGGATATCTCAACTGCTAATTGATCAACTTCAAACTCTACATCGTTATCGGGTGAAGTTTCGACCAGAACCATTTCTGATCTTTGAGGAACTGATTTGTCAGTTATATTCTCTTGATCAGGAAGATCATCGATGATAATCTGATGATTAGATTATCACTTCAATAACATTGAATTCATGGAATATTTTCTGCAATACTTTGAAGTGTCTCATCTCGGATTTCTTCAATTGATTTTCAAAAGTGAGAGACACATTATTGTCTTCAGGAAAAATAACAGAATTTGTATTTTCGGTTTTTTGTTTACTAGATCAATCGCATTATCATTCCGTGGAAAAAGGCATCAAGTTTTAAATCCATTCGAAACTGTATTTGTTTTGAGCTGAATTAAAGCATTGTCTAGGATTGAAGCAAAATTTACTTCGGTGAGTTGCATAGGTATATGGATTATTCCTTCTTCAATTGATCACTGCTTTTTCCGAAGCACTTTTCAGTGGTTCAAAATGGACACGTCCGCTGGATATAATATTCTTGTACCGTTAGGATATAACGACACAAGAGTTATCTGCAAATTGCCACACAGTTGACTTAGTTCATAAGTGTGGTGGGTTTAATGACCGTCAAAAAATGTTATTATAGGAAATTCAACTTTCTGTTTCACCAAATGTGGATGTTATAATAACTGAAATACAATTGTAAAATACTTGAGAATTCATCCATCCGTTGTCAATAATTCCAATGCCCCATTCCTTTGGAACGCTTTCTGCTACATTTTTGGGTAACCTTTTGTAGAGATATATTATCATAGATGGTGTTGTAGATACAAAGGCCGAAAATGTGAACATTACCGTATTGAATGGAAAGCTGATCACAGGCCAGATCAAACACGTATTTGCAGGTACACTATTCAGGCAGCAAGCTACCGAAAAACATATAATCGTACCGTTTTCTAACAGGCCCACGATGAATTTACGATTACTAACGCCATTTGAGAATGACACCTTTGGTGAAGTCGGTTTCCTATGCAGTTACGGTGCCAGATTTTAGATCAAAGACAAGTTTCTAGGGAAATATCCACAAAGCTTAGTCAAATAGAGAAAATATGATCAAGGACCCACAATTGGGTGAGTGTTTTAATCTACCACTTGTTTTTGTATCTAACCTCCTACAAGAACATTTTCAGTTTATTGTATTCGTTGTAAAATATCCTTCATAGTCCTCCATTCGAAAGTACTACCTTTGTTGTGGAATATTTTCAATCGGGTGATCCAATCCAAAATTTCCTAAATCATATACCTACGCTGTGAACACTGAATTTTCAATGACATATTTCACCGAAACATTCTGTGAACCTTGTCGAGGAATTATATAAAGTCACTGTTGAAATATAAAGGAAGGTTATTTTCTCAAAGGATAATAAATTACCTATTGAGAATTACACTGTTATCCCCAATAGAATATTGGTACCTCTGTGTGGTACCTCTCAATGCCGATCATCAGAAAAAAGTATCTGCCCAGTTGGGAGATATAATCTATATTAAACAATTTTTTGATTTTCAATTCATTCAATGGCACGTTTAAATGGTATATTTCCCTTGGTTATTTGTGATTTGTCGGACCGTTTGTAAACGTTCGTAAAAAGATGCATAAAAAAATTCATAGGTATATTTGAAAATTTCGTATCGATAGTTCCATCCTGGTTTTCCAATGATTTATTTTTGGCAGCACGTATCAAACCAGATAGCGATGGCGCACATATCATTTCAGCCACCTAAATTCAAACCCAAGGATACTGTAGGCATACCATGGCAGGAGTCACATGATTCGGTGGGACGTCGTTTATTCTGTTTTCTATGGTGAGAATCGTTCTCCAATACTTTCCTGATATGGATATATGATATATATCGGGTGACAACGAAATAATTGTACACGGCAATAGTTGTTTGAACGGTGAGATATTTTTAATTCATAACAAGAATATATTTCATTTCCTATCCGATAATTGTAATAGTGATGCAATTGAAAATCTAGTGTAAACGGAAATGAACTCAAATCAAGGAAATATAAATAAAACCCTGTGAAACCCCATATGATAGTATGTAAATTTTTTTGGCACGATATAATACAAATATCCATTTTATAGACATATTTCTTCCAAATTCAATTCAATACGACGTTTGTTCAGATTGAGAAATTTTCAGCAATTTCCGTAAATTTTGAAAATTAATTCCTCAAATCTCAATAGGAAAATGTAATTTTTGAACTTTAACATGTACTGTAAACGGAGAAAAAAAATTACAAAGATATTATCATTCACTGTCAGTGGAGAAGTGGTGGAAGTTCAATACTTATGCAGTCTTTTATCAGCATAAAAAATGAACCGCGTGGTATTGTTCACATTTTTTTTAAAGATTTTGAAGCAAATATCCCCTTTGTCATTAATTTGAATAGAAATGATTTTTTTGTTTATACACAGTCCTATTTGAAATTTTTCTCTCGTGGACTCGGTTAAAACGGAATGGTATTTTCAGTAGTTTTATATCCAAAAATATGAACTTGGTCTTCGTTTCTAATTTGAAATTTCTAATCTTTCAAACTAGCTTTACATTTTTTTGAAAAAACATTCTCTGACACTAAACTATATTGAAGAGTGAATGAAATATGTTATGAAGTCGTTTCGTGAAGATATATTTCTATATCATTTTTCAGGACAATATGTTGAAAATAATATGAGAAATATTAAATTATCAACTTACTCTTTCATCATTCGACAGGGTTTTGTTGTCAGATGTATCTTTATCAGTGAAAAGAAATTTTGCATATGACAGATTATCTTGGGATAAGTCTTCATATGTTCCACGACTTTCAATACGGCCCTGAAATAGTATAAGTCATGAAAAATATCCGTCAAATGATCGAGTGATCCAACTCACTTCTTTCAGAATAATGATGTTGTCAACATTTTTCAAATAGTGGACTTGATGGGTCACCAATATCCTTGTTTTGTATTTGAGAAATCCGTTGATACAACTCTCATATAACTTCTTTGCTACGTGGACATCGACGGCAGAAAGTGGATCATCGAGTAGGTATATTTCTGCTTCCTTATATATCGCTCTTGCCAAACTGATCCTAGCTCTCTGACCTCCGCTTAAAGATGCCCCAGAATCTCCCAAAAGAGAATTGTCTCGATCAGGAAAATGATCGAAGTCTGTCTCTAAGTCGCACACACATATGACCTCGTTATACCTCTCTTCGTCGTATTCGGATCCAAATAATATATTCTGGCGAATCGTAGCAGAAAATATCCACGGATCTTGCGAAGCATAAGAATATGTTCCAACGTGTTTTGTTTCTCCATTGACGATATGTAGTTCACCTGTTAGGTCATTGAAAGTTAATTAGTGCATTGAACTCATTGGATAAAAACTCATTGGATTTGAATTTATTATTGAAGTATTATACGTAATTGGAAGTCATTAATATTTTCTAAGTAGAGAGTTTTGTCGTTGATTTCAACATATGCATGGTTTGATTGAAAGGAATATTAACTTATTTAAATTATTACTCGCATCGTGTGAAAAAAAAAATTATATTGGGAAAAGTTATTATATATGGCTAAATGGCAAGTGTCTTTTTCAATAAATCTTATAGGTATTTTCTCCTCACATAATATAGATAGATAGATTGAATTTATTTATCCTTTAAATACATACATACATAATTCAACATACGTACATAATAAAATATGATAAAATAAAAAATATCAAATATTTTCAACTTAATGTAAAAATTCGTCAAGTGTATAACAGCAATTTGTCGATAAAAATGACTTGAGTTTTTGCTTGAAGATAATTTGTGTCTGTTTGTCACACTGTTTGGCAATTTATTATAAATACTTGTTCCAACAAACACAGGGGACTTTTTATATTTTGTATAGAGGTGTTTTCGAGTTGTGAACATAGAGTTTTTTCTAGTACTATATTCATGTACTTCCGATCGTAGGTCGAAGTGCTTTTTATTTTCATGGATATATGTCATCACTTTTGAAATAAATATGTTTGCCACAGTTAATATTTCATTCTCTTGAAATATTCCTCTACACGACATTCTATTATCAAGGTTAAAAATTAATCGTAGCAGTGCCTTTTATTTAAAGAATATTCTGTCAATTTCAGTAGCTAATCCCCAGACAGCAATGTTGCAACATACTATGGAGTGAAATTTTGCGTAATAAACCGTTAATAGAGATTTGGTATCTTGTTCAATACAAACAGTGTTATTAACATTAACAAGCATACTGTTTTCAAAACACCACTCACCGAATTCTTGCAGTACAGTGTTGACTTGGATTTTCATTTCATCTGTTGTTTTGCTCGATAAGATGATAGATGTATCATTTGCATAAAGGTACACATTACGACAACTTATGTTATCAGAAAGATCATTGACATACTACAGTAAAAATATCAGATAGTATTATCTGAACAAAGTTAATCTAAAATTGGATGTAGAGATCAAAAATGTTGAAATATACAGGGTGTTCCATTGGAAAAAATTGAGTTCTACTCATTTTTTCATGTATCAAAGTATTTGAATTTTTTGAAGACCCTGTATGAGGCAAATGAAAATATGACTCGGAGTGAAGATCCTCATGGTATCACTCCATTCCATTTGAAATTTGATCGTTTTAGTGCAAGAGAGTTCAAGATTATCAGCATTTATAAAAGTTCATGTTTGGTAAAAAAAATATCGAAAATAATTTATATCTTCTAAACGGTAATAGATACGTATAGAGAAATAGTATTTGAATTTGTTGACAAAGTGATAATGATATTATATATGGGGTGTTCCATTTGAAAAATCAAAGAAGCCGCTACTTCATAGACGAAGCGCCACTTCCTCTGAAATATTTTAGGCGTGTAGGTCATATTATTTTATGCATACTGTGAAATTTTCAGGTTGATCCGTTGAATAGTTTGTCAGACACGGCTAGTTAACGCTCATCATGAAAAGCC
>WOGP01006051.1:0-12666 GCA_015342065.1 Leptinotarsa undecemlineata | reverse complement strand
GGTCGAATAGACCGACACACTTTGGACCTAACCTAACCTAACGCGTCCAAAATGGCTGAAACTTCAGTGAGTAACTGTGTAGTGATGAACAACGAAAGTCACTAGCTTTTATTAACGAGTGCTGCTGTCTTGATGTTAAGGTGTTAGGAATCACACGGTGAAAGGTAAGACCTCGTAAATCCTTAGCTCGCACAAGTTTCGACTTCTGAGGGTTGTCATTCGTAGGGGTGCGACAGCTGGTTAACGGAAAAAAACAGGTCGGAATCTTTCCAGACCGCCCTCGTATAATGCCTGATGAAATTGGGTATTACGTATCTATCAAAATTGAAAGTAATTCTCTATTTTTGGTATTCTGAATTTGTCACGCAACTGAATGTAATTTATCTTCATAGGTGATACTATGATAATAACAACTATTGATATTCCGTTGTTATTCAGCAGGTAATTTTTTAGAGAAATTGTACTTCGTGGCAGACGCTAGTTTCCCTCTTATTTCGTCCTGATACAGGTTGTGAGAAGTTCCTAGATTTGAAACGCTGTACTGTTAAGGGCACATTTTTCATGAAAGCTAATGACACTTTTACAAAGGAATTTTCATTGATTCTGGTTGGTTCTAGTTCTGGCAGTGTTATGAAACTGAATTATAAAAAATGCGATGTTGCCAAATGTATTTGAATATCGACAGGATATCCCCTTTTTTGTATATAAATGGTAATATTTTGAAGAGAAAATAGGTTTTTGTTTTTTTTATTTATATCGGATTTACCCAAAAAATAACATAGGATGTACTTTATTAAAGGCAATAAAGCTCACTATATTGATTGCAATAATATAACCAATGATATCACAAATATGCTCATAAAATGGAATTATTCATCCGATGTTGCCTGATGTCTGAACGACAATCCAAGAAAACGGCAAAAATCTCAAACCGCGTCAATCGACAGTAAACCCAATTTGGCGCGTCAGTGTCATCCGCAATCCTGCGAAATTCAGACACCCAAGTCAGGCGCTTGAATGAACTAAAATCGAGCAGATGAAACAACAATTGGCCCAGATAAAGAAATGTAGTCGCGTGTCCAAACACACATATCGACGTGTATGCAGCAGCTGCCACCGACACATTTCAAAATAACGTTCGATAATAGACCATTCTCTTTTACGATGATTTATCTCTTATTTACTTTTTTCCTTGGCGTGTCACTGGATCGCGACATATGCGCGAACAAATTCGAAGCGCAGACAAAAGAAACTCGACGATTTCACGGCTGCACGAAATGAGGTGCATTAGGAGTCGTTTGGCGAAAGACTTCAACACTCCTCTTTTGTTATAAAGTTCTGCCAATGTCTGTGAGATGATTCAAAACTGCATTTCCGTTATCAAAACCCAAAGGAATTGATTTCCGGAACGTAAACATTGTAAAGAAAACTAAGTAAGTATATATTTTTTTTTCACTGATAACTTATAGCCAAAATTAATGAATACGGCAAATTACTAATCACTATATCGTTTTTAGCACATGTATTTTTCTACGTTGCCAATACTGTATACCTATTTGTCATTAGTGTCAGTTGTCAATGCTGTCACATGTATATGAAGTTTATACTGTCTATTTTTGAGTTATATTTGCTCTTTGGAAGTCGTCATTGTATTTATTTTATTGTCCATATCAATAAGGATTGTCTACTGTCTACTGTATGTATTTATCAGCATCAATTGTAAATATTAGGTATTCATATTGTTCATTTTTTATATATATTTTCTGTTTCCAATGCATTTATTCTCCATATAGTAGGTATTCAGTTGATGATGTTAACTTGTTTAGTTTTTATAGTGTGACGATTTTTTTCAAGCAATAATGAGATTCGTATGACCTAAATTTTAATATATGCTATTATAGTCCATCATTGCGTTCCTATTATGTATTTAGGTGTAGCTAGTTCAAAACTTGACAGTTCACAAAAATGATGTATTTATTTAATGAAACCCTATTAATAGATTACAAATCAGGCATTTATTGCATAATTTTGAAATAGATTAATAATATACGGCCGTCATGATATCTTGTGCGCCAATCAAAGCAAATTACGTCACGTTAAAGTAAACGAACGAATATGACATTTTGTATAACACAACAGTAACACCTGACGCTAATTTTTTCTGGTTTTCTTTAAAACTTGTTTTATATTGCTTACAGTGACTATTTTCATTTGTTGTGCGAAGTATCGTGTGCCATGGAACCAGGATTCACAAAAAAATCGACTTTTTTATGTCGGGAGAGCTTATGGCAACAAACAAAGACTTGTTTGGCAGAATTTAAAAATGTTAAAACTTCATTGTGAATACATAATGACACTTCGAAAACAAATAATGAAAATGAGTCGAAAGACTTTGAAAGATACTTGTAGTTTAATATTGGAGGTTATGTAATATGATATTAATGAAACTTCTTACTGACCACACAATTACACAATGATTCATTTATTTCAGATCATCCAGGGCATCATAATTCAATAAGCTACGTATAGGTAAATTACGAAGGAAATCTGTACACACTAAAAAAACATAACAAGGGTGAAACATTCCGGAGTTGATGCCTTACCTTAAAAAATTTGTTTATTATTGAATTGACTCCCCGACCAAGATAATATTGGTTCATGATCTACAAATTTAGGTAAATATTTACCTCAAAGTGATCTTCAGAAAAATAAAGCCAAGTACTTGGCAATATTCCCGTTGAATCTCGTCCTGCAAGTTCAAGCCACTTATTTCGTGTTGCTTATTGTACAGAACGAACTCAACTAACTCGTTCAGAGTTTTCAATGATGTATTGATCAAAGACTGAAAGACTGCTCACCACCGACACATTTGAATTCATATTTAATAATAGTTTTCATCAAATTTGTGGAAGATCTTCTAGTGTTTACATGCCTTCTACTCAAACGTGACGTCACAAGCGACGCCATGATAATCTGAAGTGTTTTGGTGCGAATTTTAAACTTATGAATTGAAGTGTATTCATTTTATACTAAACTACTATTTTTGCTGTAATTATAGTATATTGCTCAACAGTATTCAAAATCTGTCATAATGTCTATTCCAAAACATGTAAATAACATCAATAATTGAAAATAAACGTTAGATTCACTGTTTTTTCCGTTACAGAAAATATTATTCTCGTCACCAGTAAAACAGAGGTCTTTAACTGAATGTATCTATAATTTTTGGGCAAGAAAATCAGTTCCTAACGAACTTTTGTGGGTCACTTCGAAATATCCAGTATCCCAACTGACGCACGCTATTTTCCCGTGTCTAGCCGATGACCCCGTCTAGTCAGATAGGTCACATGCAAATGACCTTTTTTCTTTCTGGATGCTGGGATGCATGGGAGATGTTTTTATTCCTGTATCTTGACCGTTAAACCTGTACGACGGGTTGGAAAAAAATTTATATAAAAACCGCGTTGTAATTGCTTATCTTTGACAGCGCACGGAGTCATAGAATTAGAATATTTTACAAAAGAACGCGGCACCCCTATGATGGATACCATGTTTGCTTCTTAACCGAAATTTGTTTAATCGTTAGTTTTGAAATGTTACATGTTACCGTTGGAAATGAAATGAAACGGCAACGTTTGAAAAAATAATGAAATGTAATGTTGAGGTGTACTAACAATTGTCCGTGGTCTATGGTATTGAAATAGCATTTCGTTAATGAATATAATGTTCTGTTGTGCATTTGTTTAATTGCTCTTCGTTCGCTATTCTTCAAGCACAGCTAACTTCACTACGGGCCATGTTGACACCAATAGCAACATCGCACATCCATGAATCGGGATTCGTGCATTGTCAAATGCAGACCCTACCAGCAAAGTTGTTTTATAATTCCATGGTGTTGCAACAGTTTTATTTTATTAGTATTTTAAAATTACTTCCAAAATGCTAATTGATTATATTACATGATCGGTGAACACAATACAGTTGTAGGCAATAAAAGTATTTTATAAATTTGTCGTAGACACGTTTATGAAATTACATTGAAAAACCATTATAAAATAGTCATGAACTTATCACAGAAACGTTTTTGCAACTAACTTATAAAACTTACTTTCCTATCAAAGTAAATTGTTATGTAGCAGTTTTATAACACTTTTCTGCGAGATTTTTATGACAGTTATAAAACTATTTCAAGCTTATTTTATATCTGTTTTCTGTAGCTTCAATGAAATTATTTTATTAGAACGCTTTCAGATACTATTTTATTCTCATTACTATATTGTCACTTCAATGATAATTTCCCGACTATTTTATAATATGGCATATTTACTACAATTCAAAAACACTAATATAACTGTTATAAAATCAAATTGCTTTTGCTAATATATATTTGCTGCCACCAAGAATACAATGCAGCATTCAAGAATAACCAGCTGACATCGATTCCTAATCACAGCTTTAAAAAATTCTTCAAAATTTTAGTTATGTTTAGTAAGAATATTTTTGTTTAGTTAATCAAGTGGGACACCATCGATATCGTGGTGGAAATTAGTTTTTCAGCAACTTTTAAATATTTGATTTTTATTGAGTATAGGTATGAACTAGCATATACCGAGTATTTTTCAAGTTATATTTGAAAAATTTCGACGATATCGTGAGAAATCAAAATATTGTATTCAAGTATTGAACTTTCGCGACAAAAGAAACCCGCATTTCTTTATCATTTCTTCATCTTTTGGGCAATGTAAAAACTGCCATACCTGTTCTCCACGGTGTAATTTTATCTACCTTCAGTAACGAAGCAACACCGAGACATATTTGTTTGAAATTCTCTTCAAATATCAGAATGGATAGCAAATGGTCATTATTTGCTATAAAATCATTACAATTTCTGAAGAACTTCGAAATTCGACACTCACTCAAAACTAAAACATAATACTTTTGAATATCTTTTGAACTCATATATTATCGATAGAAAAATTTCAAACTACGGAAACAATTATTCATTTTTTAATTATATTATAACCATACTTTAAAATCATATGACCCTCAACTTTTTTCTCAGCAATAATCCAGTAATTTTAGGTTTTGTAAACCTCAATCTGCGGAAAAATTTCAACTGAGTTGTATTTTGGTATACACGTTCATTATGGCGTTTTAATGAAGATGTGAAAAATCGACGTTGATATCGTGCCAGCTAAAATAGTTATAAGGGTCAAAAGGTCACGAAAATCAGTTTTTTCCGAATATCTCGCGACCTATGGCTCGGAGATCAATAAAGGTCATTATAAAAATTATTCCTCATATGATTATTTACAAAAATTGTATTTTGCATTTTTCTGTAATGTCAACCGTTTTTGGACTGGAGCGCTGAGAAAGCGAGTAGAATGCACTCACATAGGGTATTGTATACCGTATACATATAAGGTGTCCACTCTATTGCTTTTTATCAATGTATTTGAGTTTTCTTAAAACTTCTGACTTCTACTCGGGCGTGCATCGTGTTGTATGGCAAAAAATCATACATTCGAATATATTAATTATTCATCAAATAATTTTGGTTAAAATACTGTTGTCATTTTTGATGGTTACTTTGATACCAGTGAAAATATCAAAGCGATTGAGCAACTAAGACAAACCGCAGCCGTTTCTACATCTTGTGCACTTCAATGAATCGATTGAAGTTCCTATCAGTCAAGAAACATTTTTATCTAATCGATTTAACAAAAGAAAATTAATTGAAATGCTCAGTGAGTATTTCGAAAAAGTTGGTATTTCTACAAGGCAATCACGTGATGATGCTGACGCCTTAATAGTTGAAACAACAATTGAAAAATCAAATAAAAGTACTACAATTATCGTTGGCGAAGACATAGATCCATTGGCACTTCTCATAGCACGCACACAAATAATTGATCAACCTACATCCATTTTTTTAGGAAACCAGGGAAAAACAATGTTGAAACAAGAAAAATATTCTGTTTTTACATGCTATGACCGGATGTGACACAACTTCAACACTTTTTGGGAAAGGAAAAATTAAAGTAATGAAGATGTAAGATAAAAGACCACCACCAGCATCCGATGATCTACTAAACAAAATCTTTTGTAATTGTACAAAAGGTTGTGGCGGCAAATGTGGATTTAAAAAAATTGGATGTAGATGTTCTAAAGCTTGTGGACATTGTTATAGTCAGTCATGCTTAAACGCAGAGTCCACTAGTGAAGAAAATGATGAAGATGTTGATTTATATACAGCAATAAGTCCACTCGACGTTTTGTCAGCAACTTTTGATGAAGTTGAAATTCAGGATATCGACGACGAATGAATATAAAAGAAAATTATATACAAATATGTTTCCCTATTTTTCAATGTACAAATAAAAAATCATTGAGCATAAAATAAAAAAAAACCGTTTATTATAGTTCATGGATTATGCCTTCGGGATAAACCATGTAAATAAAAACGCGTCTTGCATTCTATCTCAAAGGTGGTGCGGAAACGAGTGCATAATCATAATGTAGCCGCTTTCTCAGCGATCTAGTCCGAAAACGGTTGACTTTACAGAAAAATGCAGGTGAAAATTTTTGTAGATAATCGTATGTGGAATGATTTTTATAACGACTTTTATTGACCTCCGAGCCATAGGTCACGAGATATTCCCAACAAACTAATTTCGTGACCTTTTGACCCTTATAACTCTTTTAGCCTGCACGATATCAATGTCGATTTTTCACATCTTCATCAAAACGCCATAATGAAGGTGTATACGAAAATTCAGCTCAGTAGGAATTTTCCCGCAGAAAAAACCTTAAATGACTAGACAGGGCTTGTTACGTAGTTGGCTTATATTTTTTATCTTCAAAATAATTCAATCAATTGATGAAACATTATTAATCTATTAGGAATTTAATATGTATGCAAAATAGGAAAGAAAAAAAGACAATTTATTAAGGATCAACATTAAAGAACTTGTTTGATTATTAGATTAGTGAATTTAATTCAACTATTTTGAACATATACGAGTATTGAACATATCATAGCCCTGCAAACATTGCTTTACAAAAATCCTTAAGTTTCTTGTCATTTTCGAACTAGATGAAATACGGTCAACTGTGTTTATTTTATTTTTTCCGTCTAAGGTGGGTGTCTATTTTTTATCAATAATTGGAAACATTACCTTTTTTCTCGAGTTATTTGAGTTTTCAGTAAAAATAGGCATATTTGTATTTCTCTTGAAATTCTGTTATGAAAACATTAAACATTCACAAAAATTTCAGTTGTGCACCAAATAATTGTTTTGTCCGGGGTGCCTGAAGCTCTAGGATACAATATATAATAAACATAACTTTATGAAGAAATAATAATTTTTTTCATGACTGAAATTTCACGGTCAGGAAAAGAAACGTATCAAGGATTAAGTAGGCCACGCCTACATTTGAGGTTAGGAACTCGAATTTCAAGAACTGCATTTGTTTTAGCTCTGAATAAACCGAGTGAAACGTTTCGCTCGTCCCAGTAATACACCAGAAGTTCTCGTCACACGCTGAAATCTAAAAATCCATCAACGACTCGATTAAATTCTCATCCCGAATAAAGTCGACTCAGCATATGTCATATATTGAGTGTGTGTACGTCCTAAACCAGGTAGTGCGTTCCACAAACCAACAGCTGCGTGCTGAAGAATAAACTTGTGCCAGCTGTTTCTCGGCACAGCCGCCCAAACAAATCAACTATAACTTTCTGCCGCGTCAACCGCTCGACAACTAAAATGAACCGCTGCTACTGTGCACATAATGGCGAAAATGTATTTGAAGAATAAGCTCACAATAGGAAGTTGATGATACTGATTATAACTTATTACGTTTTTAACGAACTTGTGAGAATATTTTCGATGAGTGCAATGTCGCTAGATTGTACTCGCTTGTGGAGAATTTTGTGATTCGGGGATTTCAATAGCAGATGCGGAAAGGAGCTCGACACTTAAAAGTTTGAAAGTGGATTCCACTTATAACTTTTCAGAAGTTGGGAAACGAATATCACTGTTGGAAGATCTTTCAGAATTTGGTTGTGACAAGAGCGAAATGAGGTGCATTGAGGGGAGTTTTCGGTAGTCATGAAAAGAAACGTTGTGCCGAACGTTTTGGGGAAAAAAAGGTTTTAGCTCTCTATTTCTCCATTTTGATACAAAAAAAGATGTGGGAATCAAGGAAGTAAGCAAGCATTCAATTTCATAAAAAGTAATTCTATACAAAGATGTGTAGCTCATGCAAAGAAAAAGAGCCAAAGAGAGCCAAAGAGAAAGAGCCAAAACAATCCTAGATAAAGCAAACAAAAATTTTATTAATCAATGTATGGATTTAAAAATAAATAATTTCCAGGAAAAACAAATAACAACATTACCAAATTCACTATTTTTGAAACCAAGTGACCCCAAAGAAATATATGATGTTATTAACTCACTAAAAAACAAAACATCAGTAGGAGACGATGAGATACCGACAAAAGTATTAAAATATGTAGCTGAGTATATTTGTTATCCTATCAGCTACATAATAAACATGATGTTGACCAAAGGAATTTTCCCAGATAAGTTAAAAATTGCTGCAGTCAGAGCCATTTATAAAAAAGGAGATAAATCAAATTGAAAAAACTATCGACCAATAGCTCTATTATCAAATATCAGTAAGGTTTTTGAAAAAATAATATACTCAAGAATTATGAATTTTGTTGAAAGTCACAAACTGATTTCAGATTCTCAAAATGGTTTCAGAAAAGGTAAATCTACTATACTAGCGTTATATAATGCCCTTACTGCGATATTGAACGCACTGAACAATAAAAATGAAACTATAGCAGTATGTATAGATCTTTCCAAGGCATTCGATAGGGTTGACCACACTATACTCTTAAAAAAACTTGATTATTTTGGAATAAGAGGAGTGTCCTTGAAACTGATACACTCCTACATAACAAATAGATTTCAATACCTAATAGAAAGACATGAAAATGGAGAACAAATTAAATCTGATAAAGAAAAAATAAAAGTGGGGGTTCCACAAGGCTCCATACTTGGACCATTATTGTTTATTTTGTATATCAATAACTTGCCTAATATAGTTGACCAAAAAATTATCCAATTTGCGGATGACACTTCTTTAATATTTAGCGACGTAACTGGAAATGATATAAAAAACAACATATCGAATTCTCTAAACATACTAAAAAACTGGTTTGAAATGAATAACATGCAAATGAATGTTAATAGAACTCAACTCATGAAGTTTTCAAATACGCAGCAGAATGGCACTTTTTCACTACTCCATGATGGAGATGAAATTACAGCTGCTCATTATGTAAAATTATTAGGAATCACAATAGATCCTAGACTGGATTGGAAAAAACACGTTGACCAACTAGCACAAAATATGGCAGGATATTGCTTTGCACTTAAGGTATTGGCTCAATCAGTAAATACAGAGAGTGCTTTAATTGCGTATCATGCTTACATTCAATCTCGTGTTAGATATGGAATTATTTTCTGGGCAAATTCTACAGATGCCCATAGAATTTTTGTAATCCAAAAAAGATGCTTAAGGAGCATACTGAATATGAAACAAACCGATAGCTGTAAAAATATATTTCAAAAAGTAAATGTGCTTACCCTGGTGGGACTATATATATATATATGAAGCAGTAATATTTGTTAGGGAAAATAATGAACTTTTTAAAACACTAGAACATAACTACAATACTAGATTCAAACAACATTTAATTACGGATTTAAAAAAATATACTTATATTCAAAGAAATGTGGAATTTACAATTATAAACATTTTCAATCATTTGTCTGATAATCTGAAAAATATGTCAATTAATAAAATGAAGCATCATCTTAAGCAGTTATTAATACAAAAGTCTTACTATAAATTGGAGGAATATTTTGAAGATAGTCCTATATAATTGTACTACTATAAGATACTACTTATAAATTGTTATATTCCATAGGTAAAAATTTTCTTGTGATGTGAATCCTAGTTTATAAGCTAGTATATTTACCCTTACGGGTTTTCTCTTCTATTCTTCTATTCTTTTATTTTATTTTATAATCTGTTTATATTATTGAGTGTTCTACACCCTTTTGGGTATTATGTATTGTACAAATAAACGAAATAAAGAATAATAATAATAATATGTATGATTTCCAAAAATATTATTCAGAATGATATTCCAAAATCTTGATGTAGCTTGTGTACATTAAGTACCTGAGGTGCACAGGTACCTTGAGTGCTCACATACCTGTAGTATCCAGGTACGTCGGGTGAATTAATTACTGTTGTATTTAAGTCATCGCTTCGGCAGAATAGATTTATTATATATTCAGTACCGTGTCATGTACCAGTGGATTTTCATAAACGATATTATTATTTGTGTAAGGTACGAATCAATTTGATCCATCAGTCAAAGTGAACAAATATCGAATAATTTGTAATATCATTCGGATATATAAAGGCATATATTTTCATTCTGGACAGATAGCCGTGAAATGGAATCGACTGAGGGTAGGCCAGCATCTATAGGGAACATTCTGAGGCAGCCAAAGGAATCGACAGTGGGTAAATACACATTAATAAAAACCATCGGCAAAGGAAAATTCGCAAAAGTTGAGTTGGCCAGGCATGAACCCACCGGTAAGGATGTTGCTATCAAAATAATCAAGAAAACCAAACTTGCGCCTGGTTCTCTACAGGAGGTATATAGAGAAGCAAGGATAATGAAAATGTTAGACCATCCCAACATAGTAAAATTGTTCCAAGTGATCGAAACGGAAAAAAAAATTTACTTGGTCATAGAGTACGCATCAGGTGGAAACCTGTGTGCTTATCTGGCACGTCATGGTGGAATGAAAGCAGAAGATGCGAGAGCGACGTTTAGGCAAATTGTCTCTGCGGTACAGTACTGTCACCAAAAAGGAATAGTCCATAGAGATTTAAAGACTGAAAACATACTACTGGATGGTGAGATGAATGTTAAAATTACAGATTTCGGATTGTCGGACGAATTCACCCCTGGTAAAAAACTGGAGAAATTTTGTGGTACGCCGCCATATGCAGCACCTGAAATTTTCTTGCGCATAAAATATAATGGACCCGAAGTAGATGTCTGGTCGTTGGGTGTCGTCTTATATACGTTGATGTCGAACGATTTTCCCTTCGCCAGTTCGACATTTCGAAAACTCAAAAATAAAGTGGTTCGTGGCAAGTACCAGATTCCTTTATGTATGGAACCGGAATGTGTGAGTCTTCTGAAGAAGCTTTTGGTTGTAGATCCTACCAAGAGGGCAGGCTTAGACACCATCACGAAGGATAAATGGATGAACCAAGGATACGATAATGACGAAATTGGATCCTGTATGGAGCTCAGCCAGGATCTGACTGATCCGAAAAGGATAGCATCTCTAGTTCGTTTGGGTTTCGATGAAAACGCTGTCAAAAGCAGCCTAAATTCACAGAAATATGACGATGCATTTGCTACATATTTGCTGTTGGGAAGGAACATCGCAGATTTGAAAACTGATGCAAGTGAAAGTAGGTTATCGATGAGAAATATATTGGACCGACAGCAAGTTATTTCTCAATGTGCCGCACAAAGTCCGTCGATATCAAATCTGGACAAGGTGGTTTCAAGCAATGGTAACACCAAAGGAGAATGTTTAAGGGTGACGTCCCGAACTCAAGTATCTGTTATTCGAAGTGACGATATCCTACCGGAATTCAGAAGGAAAGATTATGTCAGTGATGATTCGTCTGATGAGGATGGCTCCAAAAAACAACGACATTCTCAATGATTTGAAATTTTTTTAAGGGTCGTTACTATACTTTTTTCATCTTTTGTTAGGTAATATCAATATTTGGGAAACTCAAATAAATGATCTGAGTTCCATGACGAAAGTTTTTATAAAACTGAATGATACCAGTTTGATTGTTCTAACTTCCTTCCCATTTCCCATTATGAATCTGTTAAAATATTGATTGATGATAAAGTTAAACAGCGAGTGATTTATATTTTTACTTCAAAAATTAAGTAAATAAAAATGTAAGCCACCTGCAGTAAGAAATGGATATTGAATTATCTTACGTACAAAAAAATTGGCAAAACAAACGCAACCGTCAACAACTTCTGCCTGCGTTCGAGTAGCTCTACCCTGCACATCGTCCCTACTTGTCTTAAGTAGACGCGATGCGTATTGGCTTAATGCGTTTCATCAAGTTGATCTTATCGTGAAAACTAATTGCATAGGGTGGAATAAAATTCGTCAAAAGCGCTCGCATATAAAGAAATAGGAGTTACAAAGCTTCACATCCTTTTTGTAAGTCATACTAAAATACTGAAAATTAAGGACATTTAGTTGCATCAAAATTCTTTTATAATTTTCGGGTATGCAGTCGAAAAGGAGATAGTAAAATAAGTGAACTCTTTTTTTTGTTCTAGTTTTCGAGTCTTTATTGTAGAGTTTCTGATGTAAACATAAGAAACGCTACAATGAATTGATAATTGATTTTAATATTTATTCAACAAATTGTGAAATGTGTGACTCTTACGAAAGTGAGGTTAATAATCCTTTTCACTTGCCGCGATTTGTAAACATTTTCCAAACGACAAACACA
>WOGP01006050.1:0-12667 GCA_015342065.1 Leptinotarsa undecemlineata | reverse complement strand
GATATAGGTGCTGTTGCCAATATGTGAATTAGAAACAAATCTCTTTAAAAATTAAAACCCAACATTTGAAACATCAATTTGAATACTGTTCGAAGTGAATTAGAAAAACTCATGAATTAAACTCGACTATATTTTGTTCAAACTTGCATGTACCGCGTTGAAAAGAAGACTTCATACTCGTATATATCATAAAAAAGGTGATTGACTATTTGATAATACAGACTAGTTGGAACTAAATATTCTGAAAGAACATATAATATTCCGGATTTAAAATTAGAAGTGAGTTTTCATATAGTTCAGAAATGCCAACCTTGTATAAAATGCTTTCTTCTGAAAGATCATTTGATTTTATATGTCCTAAACACTATAATATGATTTTGTTGTAATTTGTAGAAAATCGAACTGAAAACTCTACTTAGCCAGGTTTTCAGTATCAACATCGAAATGATACTATGTCGAAACAATTTTCCGGGTTTCGTAACCGTAGTTTGCAGGTTTCATGCACACTCTCTTTTGTCAATTTTGCTCTTCAATATCATTATTATGAAAAACCATACATTTGAGGTTGGTTGACGATGTTTCATGCAATAAATTCAAATTATACATGATTTTGGAAGAAACAAAATCACAATACAGAATGTGACATTGGATGAGGGTCTAGAATTCTTCAAATTTGACGTACATTCTGAACACTGTACATTCTGATGTAGTGTTCAGAAGTAGGCAGAAGTTTGGATTTTGTACCAGTTCCTGTTGAATTCATTTTCTTTTTTCTCTTGAATAAGCCTTGAGAATACTGATTTTGTAACACAGATCTAGCTTTTACCGCAGCATACAAGTAGAAATAGTTTCATAATTACAAATAGCTGAAATATCCTAATGAAATTTTAATATTGGCAATGTTACTCATGAGAAAAATGTCGAACTAGGAACAAATGGGACGTCAACGCGATAACCAAATCATTGGGAGTTCACTTCAACCGTTAAATATTCTTTTTTGTCGAATCTAGAAATAGAACCTATTTAAAAACCTTGTTTTTATTCGATTTTGAAATGAAGCATCGGAAATCTCATCTTGATGTTCCCCTTTCAGTGTATTCAGAAACAACGGACAATACGGGTCAATCTTTCAAATTCACTCAATTTTTAAGCGTGAAATATCATTTTAAAGAGGAAGTTAGCAACATTGTTTTGTGTAAGGGTGAAGAAGTGAAAGCCAAGAGGCTTTTTGGCAAAAAATTGTTGCTCCTAAAAATATACTCCTGGTATATATTAGTTTTGAGGGCACCCGGCGATTGAAAAAATATTTGAGTGTACTTACGTATTTTGATGCGTAGATTACGAATCCGAAAGAAAAAAGCGGCCCTCTCCCTTATTTACAAAGTTACGGCCCTTCAAAGTTCAGAAAAGGGCAACTTTTCAGCCTTCTTTTCTACAAGATAAACTATTTAAAAGCACAAGCATTCATTCACTAGGTCACCTTTACACCTTGTTCCTCCTTCCTCGACACTTTTCACTTGAACAATCAATATTTTTCTAATGAAAATGTTAAAAAATGTACGGAGCTGTTTTTTGACTATATATCTGTGTATTTTACATTTTTAAGGTTAATGGCATAGTTGGTAAGACTGATGCTGTCAATATTCCTAAAGTAATTCAAATGTGTTTTGCCTTCATTCTTTGTGTTTTTCTAATCACTCACGTCAAACTAAAAATCCAAATCTACAAATTTAAAATAGTAGGCGGCGGCAAATACCAACAATTTTTCTCTGAAATGTCACGAGTAACTAACCAAGAAATAGAAGAATGTCACCAGAAGAAGCATTCGTTTTTAAATTAGGTCTCTTATAAGAAAAATATTGATTATTGAAGTGAAACGTGACAATTAAAGAGGAATGAGGTGTAAAGGTGACCTAGTGGATGAATGCTTGTGTTTTTAAATATTTTATTTTGTGAAAAAGAAGGCTGAAAAGTTGCCCTTTTTCTGAACTTTGAAGGGCCGTAACTTTGTAAATGAGGGAGAGCGTCGCTTTTCTCTTTCGGATTCGTAATCTACGCATGTACACAGAAACACATGTACCTATAAAATGGATTGCTAGGCAGAAAATTCATCCGTGAATTGAAGCAAGGATGAGTTGCTTATTTTTCAATCAAAATCTATGAATTGCTCAAAAATTCACATTTTAATGTACACCACTGTTTGAGTTCCTATAGAAAATATCCGATAATGACGTTAGTCACGAGTTCATTTCATTACACTACTACGAAACCCTTCTTGAAATTTTTGAGTGACTCATACCTAGAGCGTCACATAAATTTCTGATAATTTCGGAAAGCCAGTTCCTGTTAAATTTATCTTCTTTCTTCTCTATTTCCAACAATACTTATGAGTCAACGAATAGGCATCGGAAATTCCTATTCTGTTTCACAAAACTATCGATCTCCGTTTTTACTTATCGCCGCACATTCTACAAGTTAAAACGGTTTACTACAAATTGCCGAATCCATATTGTTAATAGGTACTACTTGTATGTTTCATATCTCCCCAATTCAATAATTTCAGTAACGCTACTGCCCAGTACGGCCTAAAAAACGCGGGTAAACCGTTAAGACTTATCAAAACCCTTCACACTCTCCTCAGTTATCAGTTTCTAAATCGAAAACCAAGCCAGACTTATCAGTTCTTGAACAAATAAAAAAAATCTTATCAGGGACATGTAACAAAAAGCTTCATACTCATAAAATATGTAGCCATTGATAATTGATATTCCTAGTAGGCCTCTATTCCTTTGTATAGCCGTGCTTCGAGCTGGCAACGCCGCGCCTTTGTGCTATCATCATCCGAGAGCATGTAAGCCAAGGCCGAAAGAACGACACGTGTATCCCTATGGTGACCTAGTTTCTGGCCGCGGAAACTCGCGATCGGGACCGAAAGGGTATAATCAATACTTGAAAGCGAGTGTACTCTCCCGCTCACCCCAGATAATCAAAGCGCGGCTGGGTCTTTGTTCCAACGCTTGCTAGCTGCAAGCTGGTTCAGTTGGTTGCGTTCAGTTTTTTAGACGCCGTTCTCGGTGCAAGTTGGTGGTGTTGCTGATAATAATTTGCACTGGTTCTTTATTTTTGGTTTCATAGTACAGTGATTTCCTTGTTTTGTGGTTTTTGTTTTAGAACTGCAGAAAGGTGAGTTTTGTTTTCGATTAGGCGATTATTTGCGACGGCTTCCTTGTCGGCGTGATGGTTTTATCGTGGATGACGTCAGCGCTATTGATGTAGATTGTGGAATATCGCCTGGCTTCAACAATATATCTAATCACTAGTTATATAATTTCAGAATACGTTCCTTCAGTGATAATACTTGGTAATCGTTTGAAAAATTGTTTAGAAATGTTGCTGCATCTACGTATTTTAAAACATCTTACAACAAAGGAACATTTACACCGCTTTCATTAAGAGAAAAACAGTTTTACTCATATTTTTTCGTTTGAAAATAACTTATCACATTTGAAAATTGTGATTTAAAAATTATTCAAATGACTGAGATGTTTTAAAACAGTTTATAGAGCTGTCCGGTCTGTGGAAAAAATTGGGAAATTGTGGAAAATTGTATTTTATATGGAATTGTTAGTCTGAAGTTGATAACGATATTAATCGATCAGAAGACATTACTTACAGTTATTTTGTCTCGGATTTTTGTGGTTACCAATCGAAAAAATCTGGTTAGTGTTTAGTAGTCTGCTAACGTAACGGGAGTTTTTTCACGCTACCGTGTTCGTAGGCAAGCGACAAGCCTAAATTCGATTACAGGTTTTTCAGTGTATATTACCCGTTTCTGTTTTTGAAATTATTGTTTGGCACGGAAGAAAATATATATGAGATAGGTACCCCTAAATATGTTTCATTTGCACATTTCCAGATTTTGAAACTGTATAATTGTTTTCTAAGATAACGTGACTAGTCTTAGTGCGACGGCTTTATAAAATATATTTTTCCTGTTTTATTTTGAGCACCTATAATGGCTCTTTAGAAAAACCCTAAATTCAAAATTGATAAACATTTTTTAACAGTTATGACCCATAAAATTTAAAACGCTCCCATTTAGCAACATTGTGACGCCTTTCTTGAAGTACAAGAAGTATCAGGTGCTTTTAAGGTTAAATTCCAATAATGGAAAATGAAAATGGCGGGAAATCGCTTAGTCCTTCATCATCAGCAGTGAGTATATACATAGTCTTATCAAAATAATCAATTACCAAGATTTTACTATAGATTTGAAAGAACCTCTTAGCTATGCCGAAGATTTGAGGTTTCACACAAGGGTCATTGCTACCAGGAATTCAATTCTTATGTAGGTATGCGGAAGTGACGTCATTATAAAAACTGTATTCAATTCATTACATTTTTAAGGAATTAATGGAGGTGTCCTGGAATTTTTCTAAGGTCAGAATGAGTTATCAGTTTCCGAAAAGTGCTGAAATTCGTAACGAACAATTTCAAAGAATTTGACGATCGCACCCACAGCCTTCAAAAAAACAGTTTTTTTAAAGTTTTGTCGTCCATTTTGCAGTTTTCATGTTTCATTAATTTGTTTTTTTGATAAAATACCAACGAAAAAGATTTCGTGGTAACGTAAGATAGAAAAGATGAATCTGTGACATTTGATTGAAAACTGTTATCATATTTTCAATTACTCTTTCAGAAAAGCATATTCATAATTCCGACTGTGAATTTGACGTTTGGCTACACTTTTCCATCACCTCCAAAAACTCTGAATCATCTTGGAAGTTATGAAATATGCTGTCTGTCCAAGATAAAGAGGGCCAGCATAGGAAAACCGAAAACACTGTTAAATTATTAAAAAGTTACCCATTTCAGAGCATATTTTCACAGATTTCCAATCCAACCATTGGTGACCGAGAAACTAGCAATTTTACTTATTTATACGGGCTGGGAAACAGAGTCACCCGTTGTCACAGTGAATTTGTCGCTTTTATGCCGACAAATTTACTCTTACATCACGCAATCGGAGTTTCAAAAGTAAGTTAGCTTTCAAATGGGCAACTTTTACCTAATTTAACCAAATTTGTATTTTTTATTGTGAAAACGGTGTGTAACTTTTTAACTCACTCTGTAGAAGCGATAAAAGACTTAATACCGATAACGCAGTTGTCGTTGCTTTTCAGAATCTTATGTTCCAAGTAAAATTCCCATTCAGTTGGCTGCTCTGAAATTTTGTTAATTGCCAACGGTTTTTTAGCACGCCCGCGCCTAACAAATCTCAACTACCGTCTTGACGTCATTTCCTCCAGAGAAACTTCTACAGTTCGAGAGAACTCATTGCCGCTGAGCGGCAATCATTCGAATTACAGGTAACACACCATTGCCGCATTCCTACATTCAAGCACCATTGCGCAACGCTGCGGCCGAAACAAAAGTTGTCCGCTTCCACGTGTGACCAGGTCAATGAACCGCCACGTGTAGCAGTGCGATCGAGAATTATGCGGTGCTGCGCGAGATATCGAATCCCTGCCTGAGAGGAACGAAAAGGTGCTAACTTGCGCAATGCGTCAGCCGTGGTGGGGAGGCCACCGCCAATCCCAGCGCGGAACCGGACCCCCGTCGATCGCGAAATCTACCGTCGTTCGCGCGTCGTTCCTCTAGTCAGTCGTGTTCTGTAATTCGCAAAGTAGAGATTACGTTCGAATTATCGTTTTTAATCGTTCCATGTTCCATTGGAACTCTACAATGCCTTTGCTGGGGTTATATAGCTCGGTGTACCGTAACTTTCCGATTTCAAGCGGTTTTCTAGACATATCGCGATCCGACCTAGTTTTGCGACTTCCGCATGGACGGCCATCTTGTTGAAATTCGAGTGCTGGCTCCAAATTCTGCTGTTCCGATTGCTTGATGACGTTGCCTGATGATGTGTCCCGCCAAGGATTTCAATATGGGTGAACAGGGGAGCGATTTGGGCTTACTTTTTTAAAGAAATAGTCAGTCTTTTTCTCTCTCCTATTTAATCCATTTGACTACATCGTAGAGAAGACTAGGAGAACAAAGAACAACGCATTACGTCATCGAACAGCTTACCTTGGCTTTCCAATTTTCTACCGCTCTATTAACTAGGACAATAGGTCAACTGATTACCTAAGAGATTGTTAGTTTACGGGTTAGCTATGATTTGTTAGAAATACACTGTTACGTAATTCTCGCGCGGTTTAAAGCTAGAGCTGTAGGCATTTTTAAGGCGGTACTAGCCTTGCGGCACCCCCTGGGGGTTGGGCCTACCCGCAATCAACTCCTACCCTCGTTGCGAAACATGGGGGATAAAAGTATCACTTCTGCGATCGTCGTATGTTCGAGAATCTAGTTGCCAAGCGGTGTAACGTTATATCATCGATCGCCAGTTCCGGTTGGCAGATGTTTTCACGTCGGATGATATAACCCATTTTCAAGGCTAACAACGTCTGTTTGATTTTAAACCGGGCGCTAGATTCTAGATTTGTGCACATTTCGGCTGCGGCCAATGGGAGCGAAGAATTCGCGATTTGGCACTCCCAAAGTTTCCCTTGGCAACAGCGATGACACGTACGGAACGGCATGGGCGTACGCGCTGGGTTTGGCGATTTGAATGGTTTCTTTGTTTGAATGTTTGCTAGAGGATGTTAGATATTATCAGAATAGATATTTAATTAAGCTAATGGGTTTTCAGGGTCTTGGCACGCGATTTGATGTTTTGCTGAACAGCGTTTTTCCTGGCCACGGTGTATGTGATGAAAATATAGAAACTTCATCATTTGGAGGGTTATCTGAATTTCAGTCATCCGCTAAAGTAGACATTTTAGCACTAATTTTTGATAGACATTTTTATTATTGAATGTAACTATGAATTAAAAATATGTTCTATCTAAGAGGTGATTACACAAAATATTTTGCAAAGCCGCAACATTTGTTTTATTACTATTAGTCGATATCATCTTCTAGCTTAGCGGTTTTTAAACTGTTTTGTGAAAATATCCCAATAAACTGTTGATGAATATATAAAAAATGAAAAAACAAAATAATGATATATACCTGGAAAAAATTTTATACGTATTTCTGCCCCGATTTTAGTGAAGAGTTGAAGGGGATTAGTATTTTTTATAACTTAATTGGATGTTGAAATATTTATTTGGTCTTTCAACACATCAACTTGAAATTTGTGTTTATTTCAACTCTTCCAAGAAGCATAAGTTTTTTTAATACTTTTGCCTAGTTCATAACCTTACAAGCGAGCCAAAAACTTTGCCTTCTATTATTTTGTATCTGTAAGCAAACCGAAAAAGATGTTCCATTGTTCAGATAGTTTAAAAAAATTATTGTTCATCTAAAAAAATTGATTTCTCAAAAATTATTCAAATAAATATTTTTCTTGATGTTGGTCTCAAAACACAACGGAATTTTTGCTTACAACTGGTGTTTTTAGTTTAGTTTTTCAGAAATCGTATTTTCATATGATTCAAATTTTGGTAATAGTACCTATAAGCCAAAACTTTTTGAGAACCTTTTGATCAATGTCCATTATGTTTCGCGCCAAATATCCATTTCTAATACAATTTTTCGTAGCCTTCAATAATACTTCAACACATTCCAATCTCAATATGGACCAATAATATATTCAGACATTTTTTTGTATGAGAGTTCAACTCTCTATTTTATACTCTTGTTTTCTTCTGTAAAATCACTTTTTGTCATGATTCTTACTTTTTGATTTGTAAATGAACATTTCAAGGTTGAAGTAGTCTCTAACCTAAAAACCTACCTAAAAGCATTTGTTTCACCTCGTCAATATAAATATTCAAAGCAATGGTAATTAAAACTTAATATAAATGCTCACATATGAAACCCAATATTGGTAATAAAATGTTTTAAATAGTTTACACAAAAGAATGAATGAACTAAGTTTCAGCTCTGTATGAAAATTGACTTAGTCGTTCAGCTACATTTGGAATCACTGTTCTTTTCTTTTTCCTTACCACCACATTTTTGTATATCGAGGTATCTCATTCATAATAATTATTTTATCAATAATTGTAAGTTGTTTATTTTTAAATATTTGAAAGAAATTGTTAACCATTTTAGATAATGAGTAATGAACAGCAACTATAACCATCACAAGACTCATCTTCCAATATTGTTTCCAGTACGAATCAGTCACATCATTTGCTGCTGCTTGCCTTTTCCTCAGCAGTTTCAAAAGTTTGATTTTACCGGTTGCACATCCTTTGTGCTGAAACTCAAAGGATATGTAATCATCTTGTGGTTATTTCAGAATTTTCCTGGATGAACTGAGGCTGAGCTGAACAGGAAGTATAAATCTTTATCATTGTCTGTTGACATAGTTATATCAGTATTATCTATGTAATGATACAAAACTAGAAACACTGTTACATTGAAAGAGTGTGAATAAAATTAATAAATACAACAATAATGTTAAAAATTATACAAATAATGTTGAATTAAGAAATAGCAACTCGTTAAGAAGATGCCTTTTCTTTTCGGCTGCAAAGGAAACCCTGGGAAAGAAGCCAACTTTGATGAGAGAGTATTCACTATCCAATTCGATGGGACCACTGTAGTAAGATGGCGCTAGGATCACCGCAACACTGTGGGAAAACAAAGAATACCTTTACCCACACAAAAATGGTAATTCGTCCCAGTTAAAGTGTTCACCACCTAAAATAACAATTCTGAGATTATATTTAAATTCCTTTGATATTTATCACACTGACTTTCTCGGTTTTTTATGGTAATAACGAATGTTTTTCTTCATCACTGTGTGGTTCTCCCAAAGCGAAGAGTCGGTTAAATCATACTTCTGTTGTTAAAGTGTACTCATACTTACTTTTTTTCCAATAAAAGACGATTGTCCACTACACTTGTTTTGATTCACTCTTTTACATCATGAAAATTTTATTCACAAACATCTAAATAAAATATTTTCTCTACGGTCACTGAATCTCTTTTGCTCTCTCGAGTTTTTATAAAAAACATGAAAGCAGATGCAAAAGCCAAAAAGGATTGCAAGAATGCAAGAAAAAAATAGTTTCATCCTTCAAATACCAAGATTACTTGAAAGTGTATGTATTTTGTATTATATCCACGCTGGTATTGATCAAACTTGGATTCGATTGGAATTTTTATTGAAGGTGAGTTATAAATTCGTGTTGATAAAAATTTATTCACAAAAATCATCAACTTGATAGCTCATGGATTCATTTCAAATGTATACATTTATGATAACACAAAAGTGAGGTTATATTGTTGGAGAAAATTGAAAAGTGAGAGGGTAAATATTCGTTTGCAGGGCATCCGACGATTTTTAAAAATGTTTTGAGTGTACTTACACATTTTGAGGCGTAGATTACCAATCCGAAAGAAAAAAGCGGCGCTCGTCCTTATTTACAAAGTTATGACCCTTCAAAGTTCAGAAAAGGGCAACTTTTCGCCTTCTTTTTCAGAAGATAAACTATTTAAAAACACAATAATTTATTCTATATGTCACCTTTACACCTTATTCCTCCTTTATTGACACTTTTAAATTTAAAAATCAATATTTTTTCTATAAAAAACTTAATTCAATAACGAATGCTTACGTCAGTCGTACCAACTCTGCCATTAACCTTAAAAACGTAAAATACAGAGATACATAACCAAAAAACAGCTCCGTACATTTTTTAACATTTTTATTGGAAAAATGTTGATTGTTGAAGTGAAAAGTGCCAAGGAAGGAGGAATAAGGTGTAAAGGTCACCAAGTGAATAAATACTTGTGTTTTAAAATAGTTTATCTTGTGAAAAAGAAGGCTGAAAAGTTGCCCTTTTCTGAACTTTGAAGGGCCGTAACTCTGTAAATGAGGGAAAGCGCCGCTTTCTTCTTTCGGATTCGGAATCTACGCATCAAAATACGTAAGTACACTCAAACATTTTTTTTATCGCTTGGTGCTCTCAAAACGAATATTTACCCGGTAAATTATTCAGGAAACCTTCAAACTCTTTGAATTTGATAGATAAATCTATACATATCCACCTAACATTGTTTAAGAAATGTATTGGTATTACACCAATGTAGATGTGTTAGTATTGTGTATTGTGTTAGTGTTGGTATTGATCAGACATGGATCCGATTGGAATTTTCATTGAAGGTGAGTTTTGCATCTGTTTTGATGAAAATGTATTCATAGAGCATCAACGTGATTACATGGATTTATTTTCAATGCATACATTTATAACATAAAAGTGAGGTTAAATTGTTGGATGAAAATAAAGAGTAAGGTTATTTTGGTCATTATATTTGAGTGGTTAAAGTTTTACAATACAGGAAAGTTTTGAACTCTCCTTGAAAATTTGATAAACAAATCTACACGTATCTACCTAATATTCTTCAAGAAATGTATTGGTATTATACCAGTGTAGGGTCCTAAAAGTCTTGATTTTTTTTTATTGGTTCCTTTCAGTTTCAATCCGCCACAACCCGAAAAATAAATAAATCTATAGATAATCTTTCTACAGGTCATTTTATTCATCTATCAAGAATACATGTATATATATACATTATACAAAAAAACACGTTAAAAAAGACGTAATATTTTTAAACAATGTGTGTGTGATGTGAATGTACATTTTACTACAAAGACCATACTGAATACGAGAAAATTGAGTAATTTATAACAAAAAACTTTTTTTGGGAGGAAGTTCAGTCATATATTCATTTACAGAATAGAAAGCCTTTGAAGTTGCTCCCCTTTTAACCAATTTTTTTGAAGAATAAGTTAACTTTTTCGACTTGATTCGGAAGTAGATTATGAACATCATCATTTAAAGAATTTTCCTTGAATTTATATAATGTATTTGTGGTGTACCCAGCCAGCATTTCCTTAAAGGTTGTTATTTTAAACATGATTTATACAGTTATATGTCATTATTTTCAATAATATAGAAAGTGATTCACATGAATCTTTAAAACCAGCACCCAGAATTATCCTAACTGCTTGTTTTTGGCGAATATACTATATAAACAGATATACTTGTATTTCAACAATTTTCGTGGAGCCACTAACAATGAATTTCAGTTTATTTAACAGAAAAATGTCCGTAAGGCCACATTGGCTTTCCGGACAGAGCCCCCTGTGCCCTGGTTTTTCCCCTATCCGCCTCTAGGGGACGCGCCTGATAGGTAGCCCAACCCACGGGGCCCCACATCTAGAAATTAACCCCGTTTGCTGAGAAAATATATAAGTATAACGGCTTGACACAATTCAGCATTGAATTGTTACCCTTGAACCAGTTCTCAGCTTTGATCTGATGACTGTATACCTGATTCACTATCCAGATACTGAATCAGATATAGTTACAGTGGTATGTTGTATCATCAGCAAAGGCGTCATGCTAGAAAAAAAATCGTTCGCGTATATTATGAACAATATAGGGCGTAGAACGGACCCTTGTGGAACTCCAAATTCAATAATTTGTATGTTTGATATATCATTTGAGCGTATATTATGAAAAACAGGGGACCTATAACGGAAAAATTTGTATGTTTGATAGAATGGGATACCCATTCCCAAAAATATGATCCAGCTAGTTATTTTGATCTCAGAATTATCAGTATACACCCAACCATGAGTAAAATTTTTTAAAGAATTATTTATTTACAAATAAATGAATATTTCAATGCCAATGCTCAACAAGACATTGTTGAGAGATTTGATAAGGGAATGATTAGCACTCTGGTACTACTAGATTTTTCGAAAGCATTCGATTGCATGAAACTCAAACATTACGTATGTTGATGGTCATCACTTCTTACCTCTTGATATTCTATCAGGAGTACCACAGAGTTCCATTTTGGGACCTTTATTTATATCATTTATACTACTGACATTATCTCGTCCATTAAGAAATTAAAAATACAGGCAACAAAGTTAATCCTAATAAAACAATGATGATGGATTTTGGATCGCAGAAGAATTGTAAATTTGCAGAAAACAATTTCCATTTAGAACTAGGTCATACTATCTTGACTCCTGTCAATACAGCTAAAAACTCAGGGGTGTTACTTGACACTGATCTTATATTCACTAGTCACGTTGAAAATTTAATGAAAAAAGCTTATATGTCATTGAAACTGTTATACTTTTTATTTTGAGCCAACCTCTAAAAAGAATGCTCTGTGATAGTTTGGTGCTAAGCCATTTCAACTATTGTGACTTCATATATGGGCCATACTTATATGATAAAAAAAAGGATACAATTAGTGCAAAATTCTTGTTGCCGCCTAATTTATGGACTTCGTAAGTATGATTCAATTTCGGAAGCCTTTAAAAACTCCCGCTGGCTCAGTATGAAAAAAGTATGATTCATCATTTGGGTTGTTTTGTTCAAAAATGTATTATCCTTCCCCATTCTCCTCTTTTAATACAAAAACTAATTCTGCGTGAAAATATTTACTCAAGAAGTATAAGACATAAAAAGAAATTAACTCTGTCACAACATCGCACTGCACAATTTCAGCAACCATTTCATTTTGAATTGAAGGGGTTATACTTTTTTTAAGTATCTTCTGTATAATTCAGTGTTCATATAGAAGTATTTGTTTCGAAAGAATTTTTTTCTTTCGTGTAATTTAC
>WOGP01006049.1:0-12669 GCA_015342065.1 Leptinotarsa undecemlineata | reverse complement strand
GGTCGTGTGACGTCTCAAGGTCAAAAGGGGTGGGGGGAGGCGTTCAGTCGGCATTAGCAACCTACTGATTACATTTCACATTTTTCTAAAGATATAAAATGCTTTGTTGTTGTTCTGAAATGGAATTCTCTAGAATAATTTTCAGTTACCAAATATCTTGGTATAATACTTGGTCTTTCTGTGTTTCTTAGTATTTCTGTGTTTTGTTTTATCATTGCAAGTCGTACTGAATTAATGAATTCTCGAATTTTGTCGGTCTTTTGAAGGTAATTCTCAAGAACTTTGGATTTTCTAGTGCGCATCCAATTCAGTTAATCCGCATATGTAGTAATAAAGTATTAGTATAATCCGAAAATAACGCGACTATCACTACAGCTTTTGGATGCCATAATAAATAATATACAAAACTAGTTGTATAACTGAGAGTTTGAAAGATTTTCATGTTAGCGTGAGATATGTTCAACAATTTGAAGAGAATAAAGTTGAACTGATAGGCCGTAGTCGAATGGAATCTGCAGTACCAGAAGTTTCGTCTGCTGCTGCGACAGACATCATCAGCGTCATTCGGACGTTGTTGAGACTCCGTTGCTTCGTCCTCGCAGGCAACGCATATGCCACTGATGATATATATCGCAGTAGCAGACGAAACATCGGTACTTCAGATTCTGTTCGACTACGGCATACCAGCCAGAATTTTGTTCTCTCAAGACAGTACAACGTTTTGCAAGCAGACGTGGTTTTGTTCTATTCAGTTGTGAGTTCGGCTGTGAAAGCCTGTTTTTATATCGTTTCACTATCTGTCCGTACGATTTTTAGTGCAACGTATTGTACGATCGTTTACACATTAGATTATATCGTCGCTGAGCCGTTTTATGATGCAAGTATTGTGTAATCGGTTGTACAACAAATTTTATCAACTGTGGCCGTTTTACAATTTACTTTCTAATAAAAAATGGCAGTAATCTTTGCACCTAACGAATCTGCTTTCCTTCCTTCGTTTGTGTGATATTCATAAGTGAGTCAAACGTAAACGTAGGTCCGGAATGAAGGGTAAATTTGTTTCTCCACTTCAACTCGCGTGAAATTATTTTGGCTTATACTCATACCAACTCAACAAAATAAACCCAGCTTTTCGAGAAAGCCAATTAGACCATTTAAAGAATCATCTTCCAGATCAAATAATAAGAGTGAAATTCTGTCAAACTCTTAAATCCTTATTTTGTCCGTGGCGGGGCAGGCACAAAGTATATACATATTGTCTCTCAAACAGATTTGACCATCTCTAACAGAGTTGTCTCTATCGAAATCTCTCCATATGATGATTTGAATAACAGTAATTCTTAATTAGACCAGTAAGAAAATGTATATCATTCGTGTAATAATCTTGCATCAATTGATTTGTAACATCACATAAAGTGAGTGAGAGAAAAATTCATTCAGGCCAGTTTCAACTTACCTACACTGTAAGTTGATGGACTGACACCTTTCAGAAAACAACTACTTCCCTTGCTAATATTACGAAAGGTGTTGGATTATACAGGTGTCAGTATCAGTAAAGGATTCTTCACTGAGGTTATTCCTGCATATGCTGTTGTTGGCAAAACATTTTCCGCAATCGATTTTCAATTATTGGAACACACTTGAGTAGCCAAACAACCCGAAACCGGTCTGCAAGTGTATGGGAATCGATTCCGGCAGTTGTGTCGCTAACACTAAATTCAGGAATATATTCAGTGAAGAATCCTGCACTGACATCTATCGGGTATAATTGAACGCCCTTCGATGTAGTAGCCATGGTATTAGTTGTGATATATTTTGCCAGAGGTCAAAATCTCTTATTGAAATACAGATATTCAATATTAATTTGGTGAAGCCAAACGTCACATAAATACCCTGTATAACCCTACTTTGATATATTTTGCCATAGATCGAAATCGCTTATTGAAATCCAGATATTCAGTGTTTATTTGGCAATTCCAAAAACGATACTGATCTGATGATTGCTTATAAAGGAGTAAGTAACTTTATTACCTTTCAGACCACCGTTTTCAGTATTCCAGCCTAGAGAAAAATGTGTCTTTCTATTGGGAAAGTATTTTTAGGCAGTCCACTATCAACTTTGACCTTACTCATTGAGAGCTAAGTACTTTCGAAGTATCTAAACTATACCAGGAAATGTGTATAAATCTATGCGTTGAATTGCTTTCTACCAGCCTCTCCTCTCACAAATCAATTTTGTTGATTTCTGCTTGAAAAACCTACCCGTATACTGCAACAAAAATTATTCATTCATGAGCGAAGGGAATCTTTTGTTTTCGTAGGAACATAAAATATCATCTTCAGCGGAACGGCCCTTAATAGTGAAACAATTTCTTCCAACAGAAACTTGTTTCTTTCGTCTGTTAATAATAAATGGGTTAATTTTTCTGGAGCTTCGCAAATCCTCGGATTCAGCATCTGTGAGCCTCCTAATTTGTAACGCGAGCATTTTGCAATCTTATCGTGGTCTCTCAAGGGGGGAACCAAGGCACACTATTAGTTATTTACCTCCCGACTCTAACGGTTGCTTGTCTAATAAGAGATGGCAGTGTTCTTCGTAGCTGACAAATCTAATTTTCTCTTTTCGTTTGCCTAATGATGATTACTGTAATTAGGTGTTGTTGGATTCCACGGCTCGGTGGAAGTGGATGTCAGCATCCGGACAAATTGGGAGAATCAGGAAAGTTTTTCTGAGTGTGACGAACGTGATACTCAGTGATCGTTTAGAGACAAATCGACCTGACTCTCCTTGACTCACAGTACATAATTTTTCAGAAAGTTCGTCCGTTGTAGATTATAATCATCAGCTTCGAATATATTATAACAACTTTGAAATATTTCACATGTTTTGACAATTTTTAATAACTCTGTGATGAGGTATTTGCTCTGGGAATTGTGTTTATGTATAGAAATAGTACTGATGTCATTTCATGCTTGTATTATTCCCCTGTTTTCATTTTATTTCGTTAAATGGGCTCATTCCACATATATTATCAAAGTCTAGTTAGATATTGCATCGCTGCATTGCATTGTTTCCATAACATTTTTCATAGATTCTTGTAATTTACGATTCAATAGAATTAATTCTTTGGGTAGGTTTCAACAGAGTTGGCAGTTTGTTCCGAATCCGTACAATGAAGTTGATTTCGTTTACCAGTTATTTTGAAGTTAGGATATACCGTTTGAAAATTTTCATTTCCTGTAACATAGTTGTTATTTCAGGGCGAAATTCCAATCCACACTTTCCATTTGTTTTCTACAGTTAGACTGCGAAACAAAAGAGAACTTCACTAAAAGTCTATTCTGCTTATATTTTTATCTCGATCTATCATTGTTAATAAATTTACATTATCATTTGTCATCTTCAGTTTGAAGATGAAAATAACGAAACCCAATTACCAGTCACATGAATCAATTCAATCAAGTATTCGGTAGCTGGTAGGTAGTCGGGCGGTTCGACGTGGGTGCTTTGTTCACTCAGTTAATCGGCCGATGTGTGAGTCGATGGTTCAAGCCCCAGGCTAGATGCTCGATTTTCACTTGCTATCGTCCAACCCGTGTTAGGAATCACACGTTAAAAGGTAAGACCTTCTAAAGCAAATGGAACTTCAAACGTTCAAGCCAGTCTCGACATACCTACACAGTAGGTTTAATAGACCGACACCTATCAGAAAACAACTATCCCCCTGGCTAATACTACGAAGGGCGTTGAATTATATCCGACAGGCGTCAGTGCAGGAATCTTCACAGAAGGTTTTCCTGCATATGCAATTGGCAGTACAACTGAAAGAGTCGACCACTAATTCTGGAACGGGCACACTTGCAGACCGGTTTCGGGCTCATTAGCCGCTCATCAGTGCAAGATAGTGACCATCATCGACCTGAAGTCAATGATATTCTACAATTGAAAATCGAATTCTTTCAGAGTATTTCATTCCTCTTCCGAACCGATTCCTCTGAATAAGGAAGAAAAACTTTCTTATTAGTCAGTGGGCTTACTTGAAGACTGGTAGTAAACAAATCTAAAGATAGAGTTTTATTTTGGGAAAATATATTTATCCCAAACACTCATGCTGATCGTAGAAAGATAATATTTCTTCGTATTATCACAAATATGAAATGAACAATATTTGAAATAGTGGAATTGGATGGCGACCGTTGAATATGATTTATATTGCGAACTTGGCGGGAATTCGGGCGAAATTGCCACATGGTCGCCGTTTCTAAACTTTGTTTCATCTTTATGATTCTGAACAACGAGCGATACATATTGAAATGGGATTCAAGAATGTAGTTTTGTTAAAAAAAAATTATGTAACAATTGTTATTTTACATTATGTAATTGAATCAGGTATCATTCAAAGATTTGCTGTGAAATTTCTCTCAAATGGAAAACTGTCATCCTCACTGGTGGACACCCGAAGTTCCTAAATAAGACAGAACGTAATGATATTTGATCAAATCCCAGCCATAGAAATCTTGCGTTCATTGAAACTGGTATATTTTTAGGAAAGAATAATTCTTTGGAAAAAAAGGTTTTGCCTTTCAACTTCTCCATCTTTTCTCTATTCATCTCTAGTCTCATCATCTTTTCTCTATTAAGTTTGTATTCCAAACATCCGTTATGGAATTGAATCGGATATCATTCATGAAATTGCTACATACTCTTATCCACATGGGATACTGTCATCCTCATTGGTAAAACTCTAAACATCATAAATATGTCATATATTCTAAGAGGGTGCGATAGAGAGGGATATAGAGAGGACATGGTTTATCATTCAAGAAAGTGTGAAGGCCTGTGAAATTTTATAAAATATCGATATTATATATCATACAATATTGAAATTCGAAATGAAAACAAACGCGGTAAACTGTCGAAAGAACATTTGAACGACAATAATTCTTCCGAAGAAAGCAGTGGAAATCATTCAGCTTTGAACTGCATCATAATGCATGGCATCAGACAAGTTTTGGAAAAGAAAAGTGAAGAATGACAGTAAATTGAAGTTTTCATGAATTTTTTGAAAACTGCCGCTATTGCCGTGTTTGTTTTATTTGAATAAAATTTGTCAGCTGCTGTCCCCAGGTGCAGATTTCTCGACATCAAAATTTGGATGTCAAGCAATTCCAAGAAGACTGTAGGTTTCATGCTGACCAAAAAAAGGTCAGTCATTTTGAAATCTGATCATTTGTTTTAGCAACATCTGTTCTTTCTCATTATATGGTAGCCGAACGATGCTGAATATGCTCTAGCTGAATTTTATTCTTAGTTGAAATGCTTTTTTCTCAGTCCAAGCGAAAATGAAATTTCAAGGGTTCAAATATAAAGTATACTGAATGAAACGACTCCATGTACAAAATGAAAAAAAAATACGTGTGAAATCTTATTTAAAAAATTGTTAGATTCTATAGAATAAAAGAAAATAGAACAAAGGAAATGCTGCCAATTTGACCATGCTATTTACTATTAATTCAACCCGTTTAACAACTACAATCACACCAACTCAGTTCAAAATATTGTCAGTTTCACTTTAACTTTAGGGAGAATGGTGTATAACCTTGAAATTGCTTTCTTTATTGTAACTGTAATATAAACTCCAGTTCAAAACCCGCACTAGGAAACCAACAATATATAACCTCTTTGCTAATAGGATGTGAACTCAGACAAAATAATATGTGAATTCTCATTTTCAACTTACCTGTACTCAATACCGGCTTACGATTTTATTACTGATTTTCCTTAAATTTCGCACCACGCGCTTAGAAACAAAATAACTCCCCTATTTAGGACACCCACCTCAGCCTCGAAGCTGAAGGCTCAAAGATCCGACAGTCATGAAGTACTTTAAACGCTTTTTTCATCTGGGAAAATATCGACAACGAGGAACCGGGTGATTGACCTCGATCTCTATGAATAAAATTATATTTCACGTTACTATCGCAATGGCAGTTATTACAGAAAGATATATACTTGGATCATGGAAACAAGCTAACAAATGCTTATTGTCCGATTGTATCTAGTTTATAACCCATTGTCTGCAGAGTTCCATACCTGACGTTTCGTCTACTTCTATGGCAGAAATTATCAAAGGCGATGCGACAACGGTCGGAATGTGATACTGAAAATGATCCTGGTGCGTTTGTACTTATGATGGGATGGCCGGTTGCTTTTGTCCATGTCTTTTTCAATTATTGGGAGAACCTTTGTGTTGTGGAGTGCCGGTATCCATGTTTTGTCGAATTTCAGACTCTGTTCCTTACGGTGGAAATTATTCTTATGTTTGTGTATTTCTATGCTCTCTCTGATGTTTGGTAAATTGTGGGATTGGAATCCTTCGGCGTTATCATTATCATTCACATCTTAAAATCGAAACTTCAGAATTGAAATATGGGCGCATATCTACTCCATATTTGCTGAAACTGTATATACATTAATATTCAATAATTATTTCATAACGTGAATGATTATAACGCACAAATTGTTCGAGTGAATTATTTTAAGAGCATTTCTTTGGTATCTCTGCCTCTCTACATACATTTTGGAAATTCGGTCTGCCATTTCCGACTCGTTCCCCCAATAAATCCCTCAGCTACGTTCATGAATGCAAGGACGGTATTTAATGGGGAATCGGTGATTATTCACAATCTGATGCCTTCCGGAGTTGTGCTGGAATCCGCCTTATCCTTTCATTAACTATCGAAATTAAATCGAAAAAGTTTCAAACATAAATCTGCTGTTTGGAGAGCAGATCTCGATCTCCTCCCCCTATTTTCTGATCTACCTATTACCTAATTCGATTACTTCGGATGCGCTTCTTTGTCGCCATCGAAACTTCTCATTATTGTGAGTTGAATAGTCGGAACGGGCATTCGGAGAAATCGTTTGACATAAGGTATGTGGTATTAGGTATGGTGTATGAGACTTTCACTGAACAGTTCACAAAATTGTGAACTGTTGTTTCTTCAGATGTGTTCAATGAAATATCGTGAACAACTTTGAAAGAATTGAATTTCCAACGGGAAAACCAAAACAGAAAATCACTTCTAATCGGAAATGATGAAATCATTCTTCGGAGAAGACATTACCCAGGGTAGATAAGAGAGTTACGGCGTGAAAACAGAAACATTTATTATCTGGACGAGACTTGGCTCAACGAAGGATATAATCATTGAAAAGCTGTGGCAAGACAAAAACATTACCAGTTTACGGCAAACATTTTTATAAGGCTGGTCTACCGGTTTTAAGTCACCTTCTGGAAAAAAAGTGATTGATTAATACCCACATTAAAAATATTGATGGTTTTGTTGAGGGCGGTTTATTGATAATTGAGTCATTGATAAATGATGAAATACAATATTTCAGATAAGTTTGTTTTTTGTCGAAGCGACTCTAAGCATTACTTTTTATTTTTTAAACTTTTCTGGAATGATAACTGGCATTATCCATCACAATCGCAAAAGAAAAAAATTTAATATTTCTAGTTGATCATCGAGAAAATTTTCTGAATCCTCAAATCTGTTGATTTCTGAGCATTTCAAAAAAATTTCTTTCAAACCATTCTGTTGGTTTTCCAACATTAAATTGTCGTTGAGATGATTAGAAAAACTGCTTCTATGCTCTTTTACTTTCTGGGAAAAACTCTTCTTATTTGACCAATACGAAATTTTGCAAATATAGTACTCCTGATGTAGGTATCTGACAATAAAGTTTTAATGATGTTTTTTCAAGGACCAAACACAAGCACTCCGAGCGGTGCCTGTGCGAAAGTAGCAATTGACATTGGATTTGAATCGCTGGAGATTGATTCCATTCGGGAAAACGTTCTCAGGAAGTTTATTCCACATAAACGCAGTTCTTCAGATGGAATAGTTCTCAAACAGTGGAGTTCGTGGTGCACTGAGTTGAATCTCAAAACGATGAGCAGCCACAGTCCATCACGTGTTTATGATATGTACCGCTCTTGGTGGAATCAAATGTGCCAAGTCACCTCCCGAGAAAGTATCTTCAGAAGAGAGACAAATCTTCTCTCTTTCTTCGATGTTCCAGGCTATCAAGGTTGTACGTGATGTTCACGTCTGTTTTCTGGATGGAATCCAGCAACTTCAGGGTATATTTGTTCATGAGAACAATAGTCCAAAGAAGGTCTGATCTGAGTTCTATAAGGCATCAAAATTCGCTGAGGTGTGTATAGTTTTCTGGTTCGAAACAGTGTTTAGAGCTTTTGAGAAGCAGTCTTTGCCATTCCAGCGACATGATTGGTGTCCATTTCAACCCCCAACAAATTTATCGAAACAGAAATTCGAATTGTCTGACCTGTCATTATTATATGCGGTTCGGAAACATCCATCTTCTTGGAGAAAACCGATGCCCAGGTTTTTGTTGCATTGCATTAGACCTGGTTATTTTCACCCCAATTCGAAATCACTTCTAGATCCTTATTAAGACATGCATTCTCCTGCTGCAAATGAAGATGTTCAGCCATAGCCAATATCCTGGAATCCAAATGAAATGACGAGGCAAGTATACTTACTGTCAATGATTTGGCGTAAACGCTGAATATACAGTGTCATCCCAAAGTATGCACCATATGGGAAACTTATTTATTAAGGGTTTTTCGACACAAAATTATTCGTGAGAAAAGTTTGTGCATTCCCTAAAACTAAACATGCACTAACAAAATACAGTAAAACATACGTAATATACGTAATATCAAATACGTATACACATATCAAATATTTGATCTTGGGACAAGAATAAAGTACTGTTATTTTGGAAAGCTCGAGAAATATTATTCAAAAAAGTTGTTCAGCATTAAAAAATACAAAAGCTTGTAATATTACAAATTACAAAACTATGGTGTTAACCACGGTCAATATATTTGAGAAGTAAAATAGTCAAAGTTTTAGGTCCAAAGTTATTTTTATTTTTTATTAACACGAAAATTACTCAAAATTATACAGTATTGTAATAAGAACTTAATATTCGTTTATATCAAATCAGAAAACATCAAAATAAAATAGGTATTTCGGAACAAACTCATTGATTTTCTGGAGATTCAACTTATTTTGGACCAGAAAATCAATAGTTTATGATTCAGTATTATTGAAATTGAGTTCTTGTTGCAATACTGTCAAATTTTGACTAATTTTTGGTGTTAAAACAATAAATGAAAATAAATTTGCATAAAAATTTTTTAAATTATTTTAAAAATATTCCGTGGTCAACACCATAGATGTGTGATTTGTAATATTGAATAAACCATAAAATAAACGGTCGTATACAGGATGCTGGCTATTTATCGTTTTAGCAAATTTTATTTCGTAGTTCCACTTAAAAAAGAATGGGTAAAAAAAATAAAACTTCACTTAGATACTTTGGAGATAACACTGTATGTCGTCGGTTCACCAAATTTTTGTTCGTTGTCTTTTGTGTTCGAATTTTCAACATATTTATATAAGAAAAATCAGATTTCTCAGTGAGTAATTTATATTTTGTGGATAATGAAGTCATATAATATAGAATGGCAAGTATTCAGACATTTCTTCCAAATGTTAGAGTCATGAGGATGCACTTTTCAAAATCCGAAATGTCAGTGACGAACAATATATTCTTTTAAATTTTCCGAACGGTATCAGAGTTACCACTTCCCATTCAATAGTGCACCTACTATGAGTGTATACCCAAACAATATTTTTCCTTTTGTTTTCCACTCACCCTTCTCCCGAACTCCAAGTTCGAGTTTCCCCTCGATTGACTCTGCGTAAACTTTGTATACTCGAAATGCCATTGAACTAGGGGATGGCGTAACAGAAACGGAAAGGAATCAAAGGAATCACTAAATGGTTCATTTGATTTGTTTCTTGCTCGAATTTCAAATTAAGAGTTTTGGCGAAATCTTCGCCGGTTTGATTGATGTTGGATATCGATATTACATTTCTTCACCAGAATTCAATTAGTTCTTGCATGTCTACCAATACTTCGAGTATTTGTTGAATATTCATGCTTAGGCACAGCGTTACTTTTTCTTCAATGTCTCTCATTATCGAAACTCTGCTCACTAATAGCGAGAACGAGTGTTTGACGAAGACATCGACTCTTGAATTTTTCATTCAGTTATAAACAGCTCTTCTACATCATTATGATGACGAGTTTTTAAGGAAAAATATTATTGTCGATATTTCTATGAATTTTAATTTCTTTGTTAGTGTCATGTTTTTATTGATACCAGCCCAAATCTGAAGTTGAAGTTTGGTGGTTTATTTCAGTCTTGAAGATATGGATATTCAAATGTCAAAAAGTTTGAAGAACTGATTATTTTAGTTGCTCAATATTGGTAATGTTCATAAAATGACATTTTCTTCTCAGGGTTGTAAACGTAGGTGAAAATTACGCGTCTAGAATTAAAAAATTCTCTGACGTCACCTCCTCATATACATCTCATGGAAAAATCCATATACCTTTTTCCGTCAGACGAACAAGAAATTGGAGAAGTTATTGATTCATTGACAAGTAACAAAGCTCCTGGGAGAGATGGACTGAGAGCCGAGACTTCAAAAGCAGTAAAAAATCAAATAAAAAAACCACTGGCACACATAATTAATAAAATGTCCCCCCCCAATTCAAAACTTCAGTAATTACACCTATATTCAAGAACGGAGATAAAAAAAATATATCGAGTTATCGGCCCATTTCACTTATTGAAAATTTAGCAAAAATCTTTGAGAAAATATTAAAAGACTAACGGGATACTTGGAAAGGCACCACATCTTATTCAACATGTAATTCGGATTCAGAGAGGGCAAATCCACTTAAGATGCTATTACTTTATTAACAAGTGAAATCTATGAAAACGTCTGCAAACAAAATCCCACGATGTGTGTATTTTTGAATCTAACAAAGGCGTTTGAAACAGTTAGTCATCCTCAGTTGTTGAAAACTTTACAGAACATAGGAATAGGAGGTACTGCATATAACTTATTCAACAGCTACCTGTAAGTTCCACAGGAAACGATCTTGGGTCCAGTTTTATTCTTCATATATATATTAACAATCTCTTCACTTTGAACTCATGTGAAAGAATGATAAAATTTTCTGATGACACAGCTATTGTATACTATGAGGGAAAACTGGATAGAACTGAAATAAATAGTTGAAAATGACCTCAAGAAAATAGTAACGTGGTTTGATCATTAACTGCTGACGGTAAATTACAAGAAAACTACTTTTATATTTTTCGCCATTAGCAGGAGTAGTTTGCCAAATTTTGATAATCTAGTCATCGAAGATAACACAGGGGAACAAGCCAGATAATGCGTTTCGAGAAAACAAAATAATACCTAGGTTCAACTATAAACCAATGTCTAAGGTGGGATACTCATGTCAACCCTGTTACTCGCACATTGAGAAGCCTATTATTCAAATTTAAATATATTCAAACAATTGTTAATTTACCAAAAATGCGATTCATTTATAGTGCACTTGTAGAATCTAGGTTGAGGTATGGTATACTTGGTTGGGGTGGAGTTGCTAAAACTCATTTGAAAAAATTGGAATCATTACAAAAAAAGTTTATAAAAATAATATACAAAAAAATTCAACTTACCCTTCAGACGCACTATTCAAAGAGACCCTACTTCTCGATATAAGGCAGCTCTACTTCATAGATATGTAATTCCAATTCGGAGAAAAAAACAAGCAATTTGCAGATAACCGATAATCCACCAGGCAAATCACAAAACAAATCCGGCTACAAGAACCCTAGCTCAAAGATGCCACACTTACCTTGCAGCAAGATTATTCAATACTCTGCCAACTGATATTAAGTATGGAATCAATAGCACAAAATTGTTCAGGATCTTAGTGAAAAACTATTTGCTTGGTTCATATAGAATGGATATTCGTAATTTGATTGATTCGAATTATAGAATAATAGAGAAAAACTGATTTTTTATTTCTTTTTTAAGAGATACATTCATTGTAATTCTTGAATGAAAATATGTATGTGTGTGTGCGTATGTTTGAGTAGTTATATTAATGTATAACATACGTGTTCGGTATATTAATACATATAGAGATCATATCATGGAATACTATCATGCGCAATCTATGATTTTTGTGGGTAACTAGTTTATTCTACACCAACATCGTATGTGACTTTTGTAATATGTATTTTTATATTTTTTCAGTGTAAATAAACATTATTATTAAACGTTATTATTATCTATACTGCACATGAGTCTGTTATCGGTTATATAATAATACTAGTACTATGTTGCTGTATCGCTGCTGGTCCAAAGTTTTGACAGAATTAAAATCAACGAACTTAGGCATGCGCAGCGTTATAGAACAGTACTTTCAAAAAATTATTCTACAGCGCCATATAGTGGCGAATTACAAAAAAATTGATAGCCTAAAAACTTTCTCTATGAAAAATTACTTAAACGTGTCAAGTTTCATCACGATCGGTTGAGCGATGTAGAAGTTTATCACTTACCAACCAACCAACAAACATATATTTTTATAATGAAGAGGTTATATTTTTAGGAGTGATTAATTTTTGGGAAAGAAAGTTTTTGGCTTTCTACTACTCCATCTTGATACAAAAAAAGGATAAGGGAATCTTCCAA
>WOGP01006048.1:0-12669 GCA_015342065.1 Leptinotarsa undecemlineata | reverse complement strand
GGACCCTTGCTCTTTGTTATATTTATTAGTGACTCGCCCTCAGTTCTAAGGTACTCAAGCTATTTGTTATATGCAGATAATCTCAAAATTGAAAAAAAATTGAAACTTTCAAAGACAGTGTTATGTTGCAGAAATACTTGCAATATGTTTGCAAATGGAATTGTGAAAATTAACTATTTCTCAATCTGAAAAAATGCAGTGTGATGAGAATAACAAGGTTAAGAGATCCGATAATATTTGATTACATGATGCAAGGAGAGAGGTTAGAGAGCGTTATGGAAATGAAAGGTCTGGGTATTACATATGATGATAAACTATCTTTTTCAAACCATGTAAAACATATAATTTAATCACCAAACCGTATATTAGGCTTCATAGTAAAACAAACATCATATTTTTCCAATATAGAAGCTATAGAGATTTTGTACTACATATTAGTCAGATTGAAATTTGAATAAGGATCAGAAATTTGGTTAGGAGAAAAAATTCAAAACAAAATTTTTTGTACCACAAAAAATATCATATCTATCCTGACTACGGAATAGTTAGAACAGCATAATTGAGAAATGAATTCGAAATATTGTCTCTGGGCAATAGAAGAAACCAAAATATATTAATATATCTATTCAAAATAATGGAGTCAATTCTCCTGCTGAACTCCTCACACGGATAAGTGTCAATATCCCCGTAAGAAGACCCAGAAATTCTATTATGTTCGATTCATCCCTAGATCCAAACAGAATTGAGCATATATTAATGATTAGAATGTAAGCCATATAAATGTATCTATTTGAATTTATATTTCAAATATTTTTTCATTCATTAATAAGACCTTGTAGACCTGTTTGAATAATGAATGAATGTATAAATAAATGAATATGATTTTATTCTCTCAAACGAGGATAAAATCAGTCAGATAGATTTGTGTTTAAGAAATTTCAAATTCCATCGTGAATCATTGAAAGACTTAGCAGATTCACTAATAATCACATAAGATCAAAATATCCAGACGAAATGGGATCCGAATATCACCAAAACTACTATGCCAATTCCCAAATCCAAATAGCCATCCTATTTCAAGAAATCTATATTCCACATCTCAAGCTGCTCGAAGGAAGTTGAATTCTGAACTGACTTAACATAAAAACAGTATACATTCAAAACCGACAATCAAATTTTTACATTTCTACGGAAATCTGGGTATACTACACACAATGAGGTCCGTGGGGTATGAACAAAATACCATGTTCCACTTCCTCCAGAGCTTATCTCGGCTAGACTAACAGATGAGTAAAAAAACAAAGTCTATTAACATCAGATTCCTGTCCATAAACCAAATTCACCCTCATTTCTCTCAACACTGTCTTGAAACAAGCCACACAATAAAATTCGAAAACACGAAAACCATTGTCACCAAAAACACTTTTCTGTGCTAGGATAATCCCCGAATTTATTAGAATTGAAAATCCTTTCAACTGTTATACCCAAAAGCAATGAAACCGGACTCCTAAGTTGCAAATTATGAAGCTTTTCTATTAGTCAGTAGGCTAGGTTCGAAGACGCACAGTAAACAAATCTAAAGAAATCAACTTTCAATGTTCAAGCCAGCCTTGCATATACCTATACAGTAGGTTGAATGGAATGACGCCTATCAGAAAACAAATTCACATAATGAAGAAAAAAGAAATTACACATTCTATGTTTTTCACCACTTTTATTTGTTACAAACGTTACTGGAGTTTCGTTCTATACAGACAATTTCAAACTTATACAATAAACTGACAATAGTTTATTACATTAGCACTTATATACCACGCCTGTAGGTACTAATAGAGGCTTGATTGAGTATCTGAATTTACAGTTCACAATGCGGATGTGCCTTTAAAAACCGGTGAGTAAACTAAATCTATTTGATCATTCAACACGTTGCACCCGCAAATGTTTATAGTTGTAAATTTCCAAGGATTCTGAATAATTGATTTTGAAACTCTTCCTTGCATAGTGCAAAATTTCCGTATCGTTTAGATTCGGAAACTTGTGGTTGCAAGCCAAGGAATGGTTTGAAGAAGTCGAATCGTTTTTCCTAGTCTGGAGGACCTTCCATGTGCATCATACAGTTTGGTTGGAACTTTCGGCCACATTGTCCCACATAAAAACTACTACACTCCGGACACGTAAGCTTATAAACTCTAGATTTCTTCAACTTGTCCACCATATATTTAGCATTGAAAAGGAAATTAGATAACCTGTCATGTGGTCTGAATGCCACTTCCACATTATTTTTTCTGAAGAAACCCGCCATTATCTTTATTCTTTTTCCAAAATATATAAGAGTTACCCATTTCTTGATTTATGATTGTTTGACCTGAGGGTATATTAATCTGTGAATGAATTTCCGGACCAACTTCTAGGTAGTATCTGCGTTATTTTGACCAATCTGTGTAATTATATCAATTTCCCTAGCAAGATTGTTAGCAGACAAAAGTTGCTGATTTATGACGACTATCTGGATGGAAATAATCGCTTGGGATGGTGATGTTTGCATAGCTAGGTTTTCTGAAAACATTGAACTCTTTTCTCCATTATGATTTCCTACCACGTAGTAACGGCTACATCCATCAATTTATTTTACTTAACTTAAAACGAGGAATGAAATACTCCGAAAGAATTTCGATGTTCAAAAATGGAATATCATTGACTTTAGGTCGATGATGGTCACTATCTTACACTGACGAGTGGTTAAGGAACCCGAAACTGGTCTGCAAGTGTGCTCATTCCAAAACTGAAGGTCGACTCATTCAGTTGTATTGTCGATTGCATATGCTGGAAATTTTCTGCACTGACGCCTGTCGGATATAATGCAACGCCGTACGTGGCATTAGCCAGTACAGCAGTTGTTTTCTGAGAGGCGTCAGTCCATTGATCCTACTGTGTAGGTATATCTGAGACGGGCTTGACCATTTAAAGTTCATTTCTTTAGATTTAATTATGAAGCGTCAAAATATTGGTTGTCCAAACAACCGACAACCAAAATATTGGTTGTCCAATCAACCGACAACCAAAATATTGGTTGTCCAATCAACCGACAACCAAAATATTGGTTGTCGGTATTTTTACCATCAGTTTATGACCTCTCATTAATAGGATAGAAAACGTGATAGAAATTGAAAATATTGATTTAGTCTTTCAGTATTTTGGTCTACTTGCAGAATTAGGCTTTTATGTACACAATATTCACTCAGAATCCAAATAAAAATCTCACCAGATGTTGGACAATTTCCTCCACGGATATACTTCTCAGTTGGAGACTGACAAATGAAATTCAGCTGGCCATGGCAACCCAAGTCATTCCACATGAGACCTTTATCTCTCTGTTGTATCATTTGTATGCACTTTTCGGCTTTGTTATCTGGAACGCCAGGAAGCCAGTTGTTAATTCTACTTTTTTTCCAGTGGGAAGCCAATACCAGTTTGTGTCATCTATTAACTTTGTTCCAGATGACCAGAAAGATGTACCAACAACTGCAAATTAGAATAGATGAGAATGAGAGATTTGGGAGAAGTATTTGTGCAATTTAGGTTACACAACTGCCTGTATTCAGTTTTCTTCCTTCTTCGTTTGTCACAATTGTATCTATATACTTTCAAAACAAGCCTGTTAGTACACCTACTCATTTTATAAGGCCAGCTTCTTATTACTTTTTGTATAATTTGCAAATACGATCGTTGTTTTTAAACAACTTCTTTATCAGACAATTATGAAATTGTTCATATTTCTAAACGAAATTGAAGGAATTATTGACCCGCATGTTTGAGTTGAATACCAATTCAATATGCCACATGCTACCATACATACATTCTTAATGATATATGTGATTTTCTACCAAGTGGGCTACTTATTATTCAAAATGATTTAATGAATGTTGAGTATTATGATCATGGATATTTTATTCAATGAAAATAAAAAGAAGTTATTTCCATTTGATGTTTCCGACATTCTTAATTTCTACAAATGTTTTTTTCTATACTTACGGGTATCTCTTATGTATTTGTAGATTCTATTATTTTCATCTTCTGATAGTATAGACACCAACTCCATATCCAACATTTGACAAAACTGGTTGGCTTCCAGGAACGTTGCCTTAAAAAAATTCAATTCATGTATTGTATGAATGCGGTGTCTCAAGTACTTCTAGTTATCATTTCCTATAATTTTTCATAATTTCTGTCTCAAACGAATCTCATAATTTTGTCTCAAGTTCATGGATACTTTCACTCGTTACTTAGATAATCGCCTAGTGTAGGTCCCGGTGCACTAATATCGGTTAGGTTGACCAACTGTTTAAATTATTCTCAATATGATAATAGTTGAATATTAGTACTAGTAATCGTAGGTGAGATTAGGGGTTAGGTAAGCTAATTGCGTTATTGAACATTCTTATTTATATGCGCCGGGACCTAAACTAGGCAATCTCCGTTACTCATTATAACTTTTATTTAATTTCTTCTAACACTCTTCATATAAGAAGTATTATTCACAGTTACTATATTCCTTTCAATTTCTGTTTACTGTGAGTAAACATTTCATATTGGTTCATATCAAATATCACGAAGTTAACTGATTGCATGGCATTGTCTACCAGGAGTTTTTCGAATCAATAGCCGAGTTTACTCAAATTACTGTTTTTATCACAAGTAATAATAAATGACATATACTTACAACAAACTCGTTGTTGAAATAATAGCTTTTTCCCTTATAGTTCAGTAAGTTGATATTTGGAGAGACGTTTGGATTTTCGAAGAGTGCTGGCCAATCTAGGTGAAAACAAAGAGTAATGGTATTAAATGGACAGTGATTTCGGGCATATATAGTAAAATTGTCATTTGTTAAGCAGAATATGACTCCATCACCTGTTCGCTGTTTGAGATTTGAATATTTTATCATAGCTTAAATTTCATTGTCAGCCAATTCTGATATAGTCGATCCTACTTCTAGAAAAATATATTCAACAGTCAACCTCAATTATCAGATTTTTAGTTTTTTGTAATTCTGTCTTGTAATACTTCAACTCTTGAATTTTATCTCGCCAACTTCGTCATTTCATTGACATACTTACTTTTATTATTATTCTCTGGATCTTTTTGATTGTTTTCCCTCTCACAGACGAAGAAAAATTGGGTATTGCAATCTCTGTCATTCCAAAACAAATCTTTATTTCTCACCAACCAAAACTGTAAGCATTTTTCGTTGACATTGTCTGGTTGATTTGTCAGCCAATTTGTATAATCGACAACTGTTGCATCCGACATCCAAATGAAATTGTTTCCATCAATTAGTCTGGTACCTGATGTCCAATATTCATCGGCATCTGAAATAAAGCTCCAATATTTTGACTAGTTGCCATTATTAACCTATGATGTACCGGAAACTATGAATCTACTAGGTGATATTGACGATGACAGTAGCAGTCACTATGATCTTCAATGAATCTAATATTGATATTGATATAAAATGGAACTACTTTCAATATTTCGACGTCATCAAAAACATTCAACATTCAAATCTTTCAATTAATTTGACAGTGGTGAAAATACAACAGGAAACAGGCCATATGATGAGTGTAAAATATGTTTTCATACTCCTCCCAATACAATACAACACAGAACAGTGAAAACATATTGTAGGTCAAAAATTATCGAGACCAATGAAGCACTTTGGAAGAATCTACAGCAAAAAAATTTCATAATTTGTTTGATTTTTGCAATGATGCAAAGTGGAATGATTCCTCTCCTTAAATAATAGTTACAGACACATTTATAAAAGAACGATAAGGACTGCAAAACAATTTCATTTCGTGAAAAAAAATGGAAAGGTCTGTAAACAAACAAAAAGAAAGCTGGGCAATCGTCAATGACCTCAGGGGACAAAAGAATACTGCTCCTACGAAAAGTGACCTGAAATCTGAGTGTATCAATAAATCTTACTGCACTGTGGCACATACTTCATCTAAAGATATAAAATCCAATATCCTTTGACTTTTCTCAAAAACAACTCTGTTTCGGAGACGTTTTTTTATTGTCTACAGATGTTATGGAAATTAGAAAAATTCTTGAGGAAATTAAAAATTTCAACTCAGCTGGTTGGGATGACATGAACATAAAAGTATTTACCAAGTTGCCGAACTCCGCTATCACCGCTTTGGTGAAAGCTATAAACACAAGCTTCATATCGGGTGTATTCCCGGCATGTTCAAGAACAGCCATTGTTCAGCCTCCTCCAGCCAGCCTCCATTGTATCGCCTCCTTTGCACAAAGGAGGCGACACAAACAAGCCTGCTAACTTTAGGTCTATTTCTATGTTACTTAGCTATGCTAAAATCATAGAAAAATTTGTTAAACAAAGAATTATTTTAGTTCGATCTTCCTCATGAAGATGATCACTTGGTAATCGAAACACGTGTCGAGGTGATAAAAAAACGGTTTGGTGTTAGGGAAAACTCCAGTAATATTCGAAGGATATGATTGCACAACAGTTTGAATCATTGTATTGGGAGTATCGATGGAGATCACACAAGTATTGACAAGTTCCGTTGTGATGGCTCTACAGATTATAATTACAGTTGTTGACGACAAAGTTGTGATTCAGATGGACTGTTCACAAAGATTGAAGCAGTGATTCATGAGATCCCGTTTGCAGGTGATTCAGTCCTAATGCGTACTCTGTCTAGGTACTCTGAAATCTCTTACTATATAACATTCGACGAACTGTAGGTATGTCATCACACCACTCACTCCTAAGGGATTTCTCCTCCTGATTCTGATCCTGATGACAGAATTATTAGTGTTGACTGGATACTTGTATTTAATTTTAAAGTAATAACTGTCTAAACTCTAGGATTCATCATTTTGTTTCGAATGCCATTTCAGATTTGGAATTATTTTGTAGAGTGTACATAATTCTAGTTGTCAAAGCCCTTCATTCGATACCAATATTCATGATGGTGACCATCTTGGATTTGAAATCAGTTTTTACTCTTTTGATGATGATTTTTTTTGTCGTTTGAAGGCGTCGACTACGAGGTCATTGGCCTCCTACTATTGGTTAATTTATCATTTGTTTTTGAGTACAGCCCCATAGCTTTTAAAAAATGTATAATTTTGGCCAGATTTCCATTATGATATTTCAGACATTCCTTCAGAGAATTTGGTATTTCAAATCGTTGTCTAGCTTCATCATATTGAACACAGTTTAGCAAGATATATTTCACTGTTAGCCTCCGCCTACATTGTTGGCATATTGGTTGTCTTTCTCCTGAGAACATGAATATGTTTGTGAGGTCGGTATGACCTATTCTCGAGCGTTTGATCACAGTTTATTCTCTTAGTGTCTGTGGAATAGAATGCTTCCAGAGTAGTGTTCTACCTACACCTCTTTCAATTCTGTATCTGTTCTTTTTCATTCAGTTTGCCATAAACCCATAATTTGTTGTTTAAATTTTTTTTTGCGTCTTTTGATCCAATAGAAATATTATAAACATCAGGTGTTTCGGTAACACAAATGGTTGCCTGGTCTGCTAGTTCATTGCCCGATATTTCTTGGTGACTAGAAGTGAACTTAGTGTCCAAAAAAATGAACTTCAAACGTTCAAGCCAGTCTCGAATATACCTAAACAGTAGGTTGAATGGACTGACACCTATCAGAGAACAACTACTTCCCTGGCTAATACCACGAAGGGCGTTGGATTATATCAGACAGGCGTCAGTGCAGGAATCTTCACAGAAATTTTCCTGCATATGCAACTGACAATACAACTGAAACTCAACTCAATTTTGGAACGGCACACTTGCGAACCGATTTCGGGCTCATTAGCCATTCATCAGTGCTAGATAGTAGCCATCATCGACCTAAAGTCAATGGTATTTCATAATTGAAAATCGAAATTCTTTCACAGTATTTCATTTCTCTTCCTAAGTTCGAGCGAACAACAAAATGTTACTCTATCTCGTGAACGAGGTACTAACTAACTGCATATCCGAAATGTGTCCGATTCCTCTGAGTGAGGAAGAAAAACTTTCTTATTAGTCAGTGGGCTATGCTTAAAGACTGGCAGTAAAAAATCTAAAGAAATGAACTTTAAACGTTCAGGCCAGTCTCGAATATACCCACACTTGGTTGAATGGACTGACGCCTATCATGATAGGCGTCAGTCTATCAAACCTACTGTGTAGGTATATTCGAGACAGGCTTGACCGTTTAAAGTTGATTTATTTAGATTTGTTTGCTGCCAGTCTTCAAGCATAGCCCACTGACTAATATGAAAATTTAATGTGTTTTCCATTCCTATTAATCCAGTGTATGTATGGTTTGTACTAGTGAATCTTTATCAATTGGTTTTTATATTACGTGTAGTAAGCTTATAATTCGGCTGTAAAAATTCTTGTATATGTCCAACTGTGAGTCGAACTTCGGCAAATGAATCCAGTACCTGCTTGAATTTTTGATACATCAATGTGAATAACTATGAATTCAGTGTACGTCAAGAATAGTTTGTGGAATTCTGCTCTTGAGACATTTTGATTACCATCTTTTGCTATATGGCTGAGTTGAAAATTCACTGTCACTTTTTCCAATTCCCAAGGAAGAATTTCTCCATGGCTGTACGTATAAAACGCTGAAACTGTATACTGAGTGTTTCTTTGAACTTTATTTGAGCTGTTCTTGTTATCGTGGGTAAACCTTCGTGAACGTCATCATTGTCTTCTTCGAATGTTAGGTGATTAGGGTGATTAGGCTGCGCAAAAATGTTAACAGCGTAATTCGAGAGGAGTTGTTGTCTCCTATATTTCCTGGAATTCCTGTTTCAGCAGATTCATATATTTAAATGAGCACCTCTCTATCACTTTTCCAAAGAATATGTTCCAGAGCTCTCAATAAATTGGGCACTTTTTCACATCTATGAGTCAGCTCGTTTATATGTTAATTTTTCATCGAAGATATGACCCAAGAATCCTGTACTTTCTTTACAGTATAGAGATTCACCATCCAGTTCAAGTATCGGTTTGTGGTGGGGTTTCCTCAGTCTGCACAAGTGGAATTGGTGTGTTTTGGAATTTGAGAAGCGCATTCCTAGTAGCTCTGCCTGTTTCGAAAGTTGGAGAATGAATAATTAAAATATCAATAGTGCATGGAATATCATACTCACTCATTGATTATTATTTGTCAATATACTTTCCACGAGTGAATCTGGCAGATTAACTCTTTCAACATATTCAATTCTGACAAATTTGAATCAATCAATAAAAATAAAATATGTATGTTGATAATAATGAATGTGTGCAAGCTGACTGAAAAATATCAAAGCCATGATTTTCAGTTACCATCAGATACTTAATTCACATAAAGTTATTACAAATAAACAGTTCTACTCACTATTTTTCTGGATCAACTGATACAGAAAATTATTTTCTTCCTTCGATTTCACACTAACCAACTGCATATGTACGTCCCTACAGAACTGGTCGGCTTGTAAATATGTTGCCTGGAATAGTTTTTTTCGAACAACTTCATTTTATTAAACAGAAAAATATGAGAAGTTACAATTCTGATTCATATTCAACTGACTGATAAAAACTATTTTAAGCTTGTTTCAAACTCAACTCCTCAGTTGATATACCTATATACCTAGTTGTCTGACTATATTTTATTAATAATTCTATATGCTATCAAATTTATAATCGCCGCTACGCCGGTATGCCGAAAACGACCAATTCTCTTGTGTTCGTAGGTCGGTTACTAACGCTTTTTCTCGTTGTCCCAATGTAGACCGATACACAGCTAGAAGAAATATGGTATTTCTACACCAGGAGATGCTAACGGTCCTTTGGGGTCTTAGACTTCCTCTGATGTTTCGTTTTGAATATTGATTTCACGTTGTGTTTTTCCAGAATTCTCCCAGTGGGCTAATCGTCATATTTTTGGCATAGAATAATAAACCGGCCATGAAAGTCTATACTTCGTGGCTCCGTGATCAAAATGATTGTATTCACTGACAGAACGAAATAGAAGCATTGATCTCCATGCAATGAATTCATTAAAATTTTCTTCCTGTGCTATCTGCAATGGCTCTGTGAGTAAATAAAATTTGATATGTTTAACGTAACGGTCGTTATATGAAAGTAAGCGAATTATTCAGAAATTTTGCATAGGGCAATATTTTTCTATTTCCAACAAATTTTGTTAGTAACATTTTGACAATTCATGATCAAAAAGATTATCTTGTTTTTCAAAACTGAAAACATCCCCAAAATGCATTTCTCACCGAGTAGAGCTATATTCCATAATATTAAAGTAGTATTCAACTGGAAAAAGAAAGTGCAGACATACAGGCGAGTTTGTTTGGGTATCGTTTCTCAAACTCAAAACTTACCTTGAACGTATTTCCTAGGTAATAACTTTTACTTCCAAACTTATGCAACGGTAAAATTGAACCATCTTTCGTGAATGCGTTATCCCAACCTGGAAAAGTCAAATCGCAATTGATATATATTCAATATATACGTGCCAATTCTACAAATTTTCATTGTCATATATTTAAAGTTTCATTATTCAACTTTTTTTTTTCGAAATAATTATACATTTGAAAATTTTTTCCTCTACATAATCATTTGTTCAACCAGCATATAATTTGTACCTCAAGTGTTTTTACAGTGTGTTTGGAAAATCTATATTGAAAAATGTAATATAATTACAAAGGACGAAACAAGCCAGTGAAGTAACTCATGTTGGAAAATTGTTCGTACAACACCAACTTTTGCAGTTTTTCATTGTAATTTTCATAATTGAAACACAAGAATGAACTACAATAATTCAGGACAAGTAAAAACTAAATCAAATCCGTCAAAACAGTGAAGACAAAACTTCTTTGTTGGATTGTTCAGGATCATGCAAATTAACTTATGGTCAATAAATTGATGGATGTAGCCGTTACGATGTGGTAAGAGATCATAATAAAGAATTGAGAATTTATTTAAAAAAAAATATTGAAAGTTTCAATTCTCTTTACTTCATTAACTCATGATCCTTTTCCCAAGCTTTGTATGAAAAATAAAGTTCTGAAAAGTCTAGAAGTGTAGAAGGGATTTTTATAATGAGAATGTCATGAGTTATATCTTGACTAGTACTTAAGTACTTTTTCAGAGAAGAAAAATACAGATTGAATCATAATTTGATTTCAGTACATTCAAACACCCTCTTTACTTGAGGGGTATATTGAACGCGAATGACTAAGCTATATTTTTGTTATACTGGTTGAAGTTTTATGACGAAATATTTTATTGAGTATTCAAGTAACTCATTATATAAATAAGTATTTTGATAAGTGTGTTCATTTTTCAATGGGCGGTTCTTAAAATTTTTACCCTGTTGAGACTGATTATTATCTTGCTATTCGAATTTGTGTCTCGATTTATTTATGAAATAACTTTCAAAATCATTAAAATCATTCAAAACCTTATATTAGAGTTCGCAACATGTGGTTGATATTTGAAGAGAATAAATATTCATTGTTTCAAAGTTTTTGATGTGTTGAAGTAAACTCAAGAAACATAACGTGTAGTATTTGGATAAATATTTTCGAAAGTTGGTAAATCCATTTCAAAAACGTGGAATTTATCCTAGTATATATTTCTTTAGAAAAAGGCTTTTTGACTTCCTATTATTGTTCCACCATCAAACAAAAACAGTGTGGATGATAGTATTTTTATCAATACTTCTCAATAAATTACGTTGCATAGCATTTTCTATGTTTGATTCACATATCTTCAAGAAGAGTTATAATTTGTTCCTCTTTTTCCATTTTTAGATGTTTCCCTCATTTTTTGTTCAATGAAGAAGAAACCCAAAAAGTTTCATTCTTTCTTGAAATATTCATTTTCAAAACGACTATAAATGAGAAAACTTTAAACTCACCACTACTTGTAGATGCTGGAGGTTCTGCACCCTGTACAAAAATAAGATATGATTCAATCAGAACCAAACATTTCAGAAAACGGAAAAACATTACTAAGCTGTTCTGGAACTGGCTCAAGAACTGTTTTCAGTTCATTTATACCGTTCAAAAAAAATGTTGGAATCCCACATATTTCCTCTACGGCGTTGAAATATTGTAAAAATTGGTAGATATAATTGTTAGCGTTTCTGTTCAAAAATATTTGTAATACTTTGTTAGCATGTTTTGAGGTCAATATCCAAATGTAATAAATTTGTTTGAAGTATATTATTATGAAATAGTTAGAACTCCGTTATTGAATTATCGAAATTTTTGGATAGAAATTCCATCGGAATATATTCATATACTGTGATGGCAATCACATAACTGGCAAAGTTGAGCAAATAATCGGTTGATATCTACACATTAAAATCTCTGTAATGACACCAAAAAATTTTTTATCGACCTTTTGGTATTCGTTACCTTCCACAATATGAAAAATATTTTTGGGAAAGAAAGTTTTTGGCTATCTACTACTCTATTTTGATACAAAAATAGGATAAGGGAATCTTCTAAAGAAAGAAAGGAAAAACTTAACCGAATTTGCGACAAGGTGATGCCAAAAAAGAAGAGTGGTAGTCTGAGGAAACCAAATTACTGGTGGAACAATGATATTGCAGTA
>WOGP01006047.1:0-12669 GCA_015342065.1 Leptinotarsa undecemlineata | reverse complement strand
ACAAATAATGTCAAAACACTCAAACACCTATAAATTTGATTGAAGATATCATACAATAAAAAATACCAAAAAAGTTTAAAATATTCAAATGCACTGTATATGCGGCAAACCGGTATGAGTTTAAGATTCGAGAGTCGAAAGGACATCATTCTACCAAGGCCTTCAATAATCAGAAGAACCATCTTGATAGAGTGATCTGGAGAGAGTCTGCGTAGTTCGAAAAGAAAATCTCGATATTTTATCTGTTTTTCCTTCTCTTTTCTGACGATATTTGTCTCGCCAGAAGCTGAAAACTCCAAGATAAATATCGTTTTGGTCTGGTGGTCGAGAAGGACTATATCAGGCTCATTAGCTTGTATGTGCCTGAGGGTGGGGAACGGATAGTTTCAATAAATACGGCACTTCTCGTTCCCCACAACGGATTCAATATCGCCCGGAGTCTAGGGCAACACCGGTGTCTCGTCAATACCTTTAGAGTGCCGTAGATGGTAATACAGCACTATTAGGCCCGCTTTATGTCGATGAACATAAACCGCATAAGCTAGACATGCAGATAGCAAGTGCATTAGGGTCTCGGGCGCCTCGCGGCAGGCCCTGACTACCCTATTATTATTATTATTGTTATCATTATTCCTATTCCTATTCAGTTTGTACATCAAACTTTCGTAATAGAATTGATATATACCTTCATAGGATTGCTACACTATGTCGTATATGAAAGAGGTAAAATTTCAGGTACAAGGAACAATGTCCTGAATGGTGGACATCGATGTTTCGGAATAAGACACTTGCCTTGTTGAAAAACTGAATCCATTCATGAAATTACGACCTTATGTTACGAATCAATTGAATCTACTCATTCGCTCAGATATTTGATTCAATTCCCGCCTTAGGAATCTTCGTTTAAATTCAAAAGAGTGTATTTTTAGGAGTTAATAGTTTTAAGGCCAGAAAGGTTTTGAATTTTTACTTCACCATCTTCATAAAAAAATTAGATATCTTTCACCGGATTGCTACACAATATCGAATAATAATATACTCCGAAATATCGATGTCCTCAGGATGAGTGTTTCATGTAAGTGAAATATTACCTCTTTCATATACGAATAGAAATAGGAAAAAATGGTTTTTGTATAATTTAATGTTCATATGAAAGTGATTGTTTCGAAAGTGTTTTTTTTTTGTGTAATTCAATATTTATGTGAAAGAAATTGAACTAGACTATTAGAATTATTCCTACTCAAAACATCTAACAAGGAATATGCTAATAGTTGGGAATCATCCTGTAAAACATATTATTATTACTATATTATTTTAATCAACGTTTCATTTATAAACTCTACAGAAAATTTTGGCAGATGAAAAGAAAAATTTCAAATAAAATTTCCCGTACTGTGTTCGTTTTGAGTATCTGTTATTTGTACAAACTCTTCAATACCTATATTCAATAAATATGGGCTAAAGTATAAACAACTAACCGAAAAATTTATTGACACATTACGTACATTATATAATAATGAGATCACAATATTCAATCTTTGTTGATGGCGCTGATCATCAAAGACACTCTTTGGTTGGCACCGCATCCAACAGTGTTCTGGATATAATCGGGGAAGTTGCTCTCCAATACACGAATCCTCCTCCTGGACACATCCGGGATGGCGTGGGTGGCGAGATAACTTTCCGGGGATTTGTAAACAACCTTGTAACCGGTGAAGCAAGGTCCTACCTCCCATCTGTAAACTTCCCGCTCACCCTCGAATCTGAAGAAGAGAGCATTTCCGAGATCAGTTCCAAGGACGACGATTTTATGTTCTTTCTTGCCAAGATCTTGAATCTTGCCAGCTGCGCATCCTGCTCTTAGGTATTCGGTACGGATCTGGAAGATTCTGGCACCGGACAAGTAGGTGATGATCAGTTGGTTGTTGTTGCAGCCAGCTCTGTGGACTAGAGCGATGTATAGGACATCTCTTCTGCAGTTGGCAACAACTTTGGGTAAGACTACTCTGTATCCTCTGTTTCCAGCAACGTCGAAGACAAGGATGGATCTGGTAGCGGCATCGCTAACATAGACGAAGGGCCTGCCATCAGGAGCGTATTCAACTACCAAGTATTGCAAACGAGAGGCTTGAGCAACCAGTCCACAGAGGTCCAAGGTTTTGACCTTCTTTCCGTTCAGAACGTTGATTCCTATAACCCTTGGGGGCATCCTACGCAGGGGCTGTTCCAAAGAGTTGACAACACCAGTATCCAGCACCCAAAGGATGTTGTTTTCATCCAGATAGAGATCAACAACGGACTGAAGGGCATTACAGTCTCCTTCTTCTTGAGAAGCCCAACAGGGGAAGGGGGTGAGGATGGCTTCAGCTCCCCTCTGTTTAAGTCCTATTCTGGCTAGGGTGACTGGCACACCGGGTTTGTATCTTGGCAGGGCTACGAAGATGTCATCTTTGAAGATTTGCGCTCTTGTGGCGATGATGTGCTTGGGGATATACCGGCCTGATGATTTGTAGATTGATTTTGTTGCTTCGTTGGGCCAGTCGAATTGACCTCCGGTCCATTCAATCAGGTCGCAGGTATTTTGTGCATCTACGTAGAGTAATGCCAAGGTCAGAACCAGAACACCCCTGAAGATCATTTTTCTGAAATACAAAATGAAATTGTTATTCATGAATATTACGGTTGGTACTGATAATGCTTCCTTAGTAATAGCAGAAAATCACCTGCAGAACCTTCAAGAAGCAGTAACATATCTGGTAGAAATCAAACTAGCAAAAAAATTACGTTGATTTTTGAGAGGTTACAACCCACACCGAATGACTATATTTGTTCTGGAAAGAATTTTTGAAATCATGAAACTCCAGGAAGTTTCCATTTCGTTTATACTCGAATAAGTCTCTAGTGTTTGGACTAACCAAGTTTTACTTGAAGATACGGAATCACTCATTGTTGATCCACAGGAAATCTAGGTTTGGAGTGTTACGAGATGTGCCAGACATTGGCTGTTTTCTCTCCTTGTTATGTTCTGGGGAGGATTAGAAGTACTGCAGTGTTATTTTCCAAATAGGTCACCAAAAACTCACTGATTTCTGATAGTAATCACACACTTTGAGATTTCAGGCATTATGTTTTCAAGCTGGAATAGGGGATTTGGTACACACGAAAATTTGTCCAAATATTACTGGTACTAAACCAAATGACATTTGAGTGTATCTCGAATATCCTTCAACTAAGTTATGTATTTTTTACACTGTGATGTTATTGAATGAGAAAGTTGTAACATTTCTGCAACCCTTTGTTTTCTTCCATGGCTAATCTATTCATGAGCAGATTTGAAGAGGAAGCTGGAGAAAAGCTTAGATACAACACGTGGATGATGTATTCACCAATTTTGTTACGAATAAGGTGATGTGAAGGATTTTGTATTTGGTCTTAACAACAGATCTCCGAATATGTATTGCATGTATGAAATTGAAAATAACGAAGAGCTTCCATTCCTGGATGTTCGAGTTATAAAAAAATGTCGATAATGATTTTGAATTTGACGCATATAGGAAGAATACTGATGAATCCCTAACAGTTCTGTTGTCCCTAACAAGAAATGACAGGACTACATTTTCGTCTCCATAGGACAGTCACGATATCGTTGAGCAAAAAAAAATAAGACTTTGACGAAAAGGTTATGAAGTAGATAGCTGAAAATAATGGGTATCCTGGAAACATAGTTAATTATGAAAAAAAAAATAGAAAGTAAAAAGACAATGACGTGAATACAATAGTTTCTTGAAACTAACTAAAATACACCAATGGATTGGTTCAAATTGATTACGAAAGTGGCTTCCAAAACTGCTGGTACACTTCAACAAGTGTTTGGCATTTCGAAAGACAAATGAAATAGAAGAGCCTGGGATTCACGACATTTGCTGTAAGAATTGCTATGAAAAGTATGTTGTTGCAACTGAGCTGACTATGTTTACCTGAAAATGGTTTAACAGACAGAAACCGCTCATAACAGATGAAAAATCAGTAGAAATCAGACAAAAGCTATTTTCTTCATCGTATATTCAATACGAAGTTTCATAAAATAAGTAGATCATCAATCGAACAAGTATGATGGTGTTCAATGGAAGTGACATTTTATATCGATGCTCTTTTATATATCACATTGTGTAGCGTTCTTATGAGTGATATCTCTTTCAGTTCCATAATTAATTGAATGGAAAGAGTGATTTTCCTGTTATTCATATTTAAGTACTTATATGTTTTTTTCAGTTTGTGTCCGAAAAAGACATGCTATGTAGGCTCTACATTTCTTTATAAATACTTGTCATTGCAGTAATTTTCTGTTTTCTTTCTTCTTTTCTTTGGAAGTTTCTCAAGTTTGTTCATTAATGAGGAAGCAAAGCATGTAAAAACAAAACAAAATGAAGTTATTTGTCATATGGAAAAACCCAAGTGAATTTTATAAACAAACTCGTGTACAAAATAAATAAGGTGATAGAATACCTAATAATTAAACAACACGAATCAAATTCAGGACTGGAAACATTCAAAATGAGTTATTAATAATCTCTCACGAACTATAATATACTACACTTAACACTTAATATACTACTCTGTTAAAAATATGAATTTTCATTTATTCATCAATTTCGATTTTGCCCCCTTCAAAGTACTCCCGCTCAGATATAAGACACTTATGCCATCTACAAAACAGTTCTGATATTCACTTTTCGGTATGTCCTTGAGCTCTCACAACAATTCGGTTTTTAACCCCTCAGTCGTCGCGAAACGCCTTCCTTTCATGGGTCTCTTCAATCTTGGGAACAGGAAAAAGTCGCAGGGGAACGAATCTGGTGAATACGGTGGTTGATGCATGATTACTAACAAGCAATGACAAGTGTATTATTGTGATCTAAACGCCATGAATTGTTTTTCTATAATACAGGACATTTGCTTTGTATTGCTTCTTGCAAGCGGCGCATATCTTCAAGAGAATACTACTTATTGACAGTACGATTATGCGGCAAGAACTCATACACCAAGGTAATTGAAGTACACAGTGAGCAAAACCTTGACAGTTGAATCTAACTTGGCGTCCTTTCTCCTGGGCTTTTCCTTTGGGACGATGGAACGATGTTATAACCATGTACCCATGATTTGTCACCAGTTATGATACTTTTGAGCAAATCTGGATCACCATTGACGTCGTCAAACAGTTTCTGAACGATGCTTATGCGACGGTTCTCTCCATAAACATTTTCTTGACTTTCTCAACATTTTTATCGGTTGTTGATGTGCTGAAGCGTTCAGGGCGGGCGTAGTCATTCAAATCTTCTCGATATTCTGTGAAGAGTTTGTACTGTTTTTACTTGCGTAGGAGTAACCTTGGTCGATACAGTCGAAAGCCTTTGCCAGGTCGCAGAACAACGGCGCGGTAATATCACCAATATTTATATAGGAATACAACTTATGTAAAAAAATTCATCTCTTTAGGTTTTATTCTTATTTGTGTACCAGACAAACCTCAAGAAAAAGATGAAAGAAAATGCTGATATCCAATGTAGTTCGGCTTTCCGCCATTTGTGTCCATTTTGACAAAACAAAAACTTGAGTTGTTAAAATTAGAAACAATTTGAATACTTTGTGTCGCGGATGACTGTTTTTGTCAACAATGAAATGTCCCGTCGGTAGGTCGAAATATCAAACGGTTTTGGGTTTTTTATCTGTGTTTTTTTAACTGGGTTCGTTATGTGAAAACAGTTGGCGACATCATTACATTATTTAAAGTGTTAATCTGTGTTGGGTATACATTTAGATTATGGGCACAAGGCAGGCTATTTTTATTGATTTATTGTATTGTTGTTTATCTCAAACAACAATGAGATTTAGTTTTCCTTCGAAGGACATGAGCGAAAAAAAGCAATGGAAAGTTGTTTGTTTTTGAACCTGTTACAAGTTTTTTGAAAATGAAATCAGTGCTTGGTGGAAATCTGTCTTAACAGAGACATACAGAAAAATGATTTGAAGCCAATAAAAAAAAATCTGTGAAAAGATCTACTGAAAAAATATAGGTGAAGGCAGAAAGAGGAAAGGGACTATAAGTTTGAAAAATGAAATACTTGTCAGGGGTAAAAATTTTTAAAAATCTTGGCTAGAAAGCGACTATGGTATCAAAGAAATTCTTTAAAAGTGAATTAATTCTTCTCACTTCCACACCGGTTAAACTAATTCTAAATTCAGTCGATTCATAGCTAACTTTGTTTATATGCCAAGCAACACATTTTCAACAGTAGAGGTTAACGCATCGAAAGTGCTTTTTGCATGACTTGCGTTTCAAGGTGTACAATTTGCTGTCCCCAAAGAAATCACTACAGAATTGCTTATTGCGAAATATTTATTGAACCGAACGATTCACTAGTAGCACACATTCCTTCTGGGTGTATGCATATGAAATTTGATACTAGGTGTTTCATTTCCGAATACGATACACCACAGTTAACTGTTTTGTTATATAAAATCGTATGATTTATTTTACTGGCTCAGTGAAAAATCTGAAACGGTTTCATTTATATTTTGCATGGAGAATCTGTTTCTGGAAGTAGGAATGAGGGAAAATTATGATTCCAATAGAAATATCAGTTACCCATTACAATTGATTTCCCATTTGGAAACTGAATATTCATTTATACATTACTTTTATTATCCATGAACTCAAGAATATGCAAAAATCAAATAGATTTTCATTTTGAAATAAACTTCACGAAGTTATTTTTTGAATGACTTTTTTTGTGGAATGATCAGTGTTCCTCACTGGATTCCGAGAAACAATCACTATCTGTGCTTACAACACAATAAATTCACTTGTGACGAACGCCTCAGTCATAATATGACACTCGATAATCTACAGAAACACACTCACAAGATGTGAGTGTGTTTCTGTTTGCCTTTTGTTACACTTTAGCATATTGTACGACTTAGATGTGTTTATTGTTCAGAAGTGGAAAGTAATGAATCCAAAATACCAAAAAAAATTTACGAAGGTACTAAAAAACCGGTTATGGCTTTTTACTTCTTCATCTGTTTATAAAAATGTGTGAAACTTTCAAATTGAGTTGAAAGTAGGTAAATTATTTCAAAATAAACTTTCACAAATATGCGAAGGATTTGCAAGTAAGTAATTTTCAGACACAAACTGGAAGGAAAATCCTTTTCGAAACAACTTCTTTTATATAAACATTGAACTATACTTTTTCTTATTTTGTTTGTACGCTAAACATTCGTTACAGAATTATTTCAGATATCATTCACAGAATTGCTATACAATATAAAGTATATGAAAGCGGTAAAATTTCACTTACATGGAAAACTGTCACCTTCAATGACGGACATTGATGTTTGGGAATGCCTTATTGCTTTTTCAGCACCAATCTGAATAACATTACAAGATGAAACACTCAATCAATCTATAACATTATGACTTCATGTCACGGATGAGTTGAATCTACTCATGTCACGTTGACAGTTCGTAGTGACATTTATACGCCAAAACGTTACTTTCTCAAAAACTGATCTCTCCTTGAAATATTCCACTCTCGATCTTCACAAAGTTGAATCTCAAGCAGTGGAATCATTGAAATCTGTATTTGATGTAGCTTCTGATGTAATTTCTGCTCGAGTGTGATATACTCGTAAAATCGTTAATCTTTTGTGAAGGAATCATTATGACAGCTGGCAGCTGACAGCTAGTCGATCGAAGAATTGAGAAGATATAACAAAGAGAAGGGAATTTCAACTTGTTGGAAGACATAGGTAACTATATTTCTTCACATTTTGAAAGAAGACACTACCAAGTCATAAATACATTTGCTGTATAATATAATCGTGAAGTGATATATTTTGCGAAGGCATATTTGAATATTATGGGTGGGTAGGCAGATAGGCACCAAATGAATGGGTCTAATGAACCCTTCACCGCTTTATCGACGATTTATTGTTGTTGAGTTTTCTTATTTAGAATAGTTTTTTAACAGTTCACTACTGAATTGGACGTTATTTGAAAGCACAGCCAATTCTTGGAGAGCCATTTGGCTATTCAAGAATGTTTCTATCGATTTAGGTGGATGAAGGTATTTTTGATCTATCTGCTTTTAGTATTCGAGCGCAGTTGTGAAGAAGCTGATATATAAAATGGTAAAATTTCTGTTAAAACAAACACTTTTTCAACATTTCCGTAACTAGTCAATTCAATATTTCAAAATGAGGTATTCTTTCTGAAATATAAACAGTATTCATAGGGAATCACGACAAACGCCCTCAAAATAGAGGTGGATACTAATTGAAAAACAAAGAACTGATTTATAGTTATCAATGCATGTGTGATTTACCGACTTGCCTTCATTAGGAGTATTTTGCAGTTCTTGTGTTGAGCAGAACGGACACGAAACATATAAGATGTAACAAATCGTAAAAAAAGAATGTTTGTTAATATTTCATTCACTTAATTGAAAGAACCGATTGTAAATTGAAATGAATTGATTTTTGACTTGCTATACGTGTAGTACCAAGAAACTGCTCACAATGCTATCAGTTTCATTCAAATTTTGATAGGAATACTCCAGCAATATCCGGAAGAATAAATGAACCAAATGATGAGCAATCTACATAACGTCAGTAATTGGAATATTGTTAGGTTAGAAATGGCCTAGCCAATTAGAAGTTGGCATACACCAATGAGCATGACAAGTACTGTTTCAAAAGGTTAAGAATCTACTTATAATTGTTGTGTGTTTCTTCAGATGTAGGTTATAAGTTACTTATCAGAAATAGATACACGTATCTGAAAAACCAACGAAAGCAGTTTGAAGTTAAACTCGAAACCTCTTCATGTCCTTTCAATCTGGTTGGAAATTTTGGATGAACCACTGTCTAAACTTCACGTGGACATCGTGATTATCATTATTTTGATGACAAAAATTATAGAGATAGAAGTAAACAGTATAACGTTATCTTGGCGACCAGATACAGAAAAAAAAAAAGAATTAATTACGAGTTATAAAGAAGTTGTCCCTTTTTGACCGTCAAAATTCGTTACAGCTGCACATTACCAAGGACTTACTATGAAATGTGCGATTGAGCCCAGGGACTGAAATCTGGGTCATCTAAGTGATACACTGACTAAGAGCAAGCCAAACAAGTCATTAATTAAGTTCCAGATTCGAAGTTGATATTTTTTTGATCTGGGGAAATGACCAGGGTTTAAACTTGCATTTAACATATTGTTGGAATTCACTAACCAATTGACTACTTATCGACTAATGCAACGAGACAAGCAGAACTCCATCAAAGTTCCTAGTTAGATGTATTCTTTGTTCTTTTTTAATTACTTGAGGACACAAGTTTTGCGAACTGGATATTTCTGAAAACGGAATTGACTTAAAGTGGAATTTGAAATTAGAATATTTATGACTGAGTGAAAAGGGACCTACAGTGCACCACAAAGTTTGTTGAAGCCGATGACCTAAAAAATTCCGAAAGAAAAAGAGGAAACAATGTTTTCCAATATTTTGAGTATATATATGTACCACATATTTTCACACATAGTTATTACTATTCGTTGACTAGTAATTTTTCTCTTTGAAAGTTTTCCCTTTCGGATATAAATGCAGAAAAAGGAAGCAAAAACATATTTTCAACAATGAATTTTGAATGTAGAATTCTACAGAACCTAATATACATATAGATAGAAAATACTTGTGGAATTTCACTATTTTCCAAGCGCTACAGTGTTGAGATTTCATGTTTAAAAAAAAAACAATACAAATGGACACCGTCCTGAAAGGCCGGAATTCTGATTTTTTGAAATTGTTTATCGGTTAGTTTCAGAAGAATAATCAAAATCAAATTTATACATCGGCCTGTTTTTTGATGCAAGTACATTGTGCCATAAGTTGATGGTATAGATGAATATATATCAAGGAGAATCGAAACCGGTAGAGTGATATATTACAATGAAAAACTATGAATAAATTCGATGAAGTTTGAAAGACCGAAAAGTGCTGAATCATTCCGGAATGAAATGTCACTGAAGTGAAGTAATGTGAGGTGTTTTATTGGTGAGAATTCATGTCAACATAGATGATGATAAAACTTTTTAAACCCTTTGAGATAATTTTCAAGGATTTTTCAAGGGTTATGGGGTATTGAAGAATACCTGAATTCATATAGGTTTCAATTAGTTTTCGAGGACTATATACAACTATCAAATTCTTCGAGTCACAAAGAAAAATAACTATAATGCCACAGTTGGGGACAATTTCAATAAAGGTGCTGAAACAACAAAGAGGAGTTATTACTATCAAGACGAAGATTCCAGGTGGCTGAAGTAGATACTACCTATTATAGTTTTTGTATATTTGGCATTGACAAGTATGGTCTTTAAATTCGTGTTCTGATAGGTTTCAGTAGTATGATGGAATTGAAGATGATATTAGATATATCTACAGCAGAACATGAAAGACGTGGCAGACAATTATTCCTTGGTTCAGTAATCAGATCGGTTGAGTACTCAAATAAGACTAATTTATACTTTCATTTTTAGTGGAATTATTTTCAGAGATATATTGAAGAAAGTTAAGGAATAATTGTAAATTTTCTTTGTGCATTCGTTGTGCAACGGAGCTAGAGAGGATGGAATGAACATCCATGAACTCAGCGAAACAGCTTCAATCTGTACTCACCCTCTAATTAGGTGAACAGTTAAACTCAAGTACATTTTCTGCTCACCGTGAATTTAAAAAACTGTAATGCGGAGAGTTGGATAAATAGATGGGCAAATATTCGTTCAGTTAGTATCGATATAGTTCAATGATTTCTTTACACAAAACAAAATTTTTCGTGCATAATGAATCACAAAATAGCTTACCTTGCACAAAACAAGAATGAAATGACATGAAAGGTAGCAAGCTGATTGACTTTATATATTTGGAGTTTTGTTTAACAAACATGGGTTCGATTTACTACAAAAACGTGATAAAAAGGAAATGATCAACAGAGTATGGTAGAATGGAATGTTTATTGTTGAAAATATCCATTTGAAATAATAGAATAGCCGAGATTTGTACACAGAAAAAGTGCTTTGTTATTGTGGTTCCGGAAGAGATTCACATGATTTGAAAGCTACTGAAGAGTTACTCATAATTCAACTAAGCAAGACATGTTGTTCTAAGATCTCAATGCCTTGTACAGTACTATTATGTAATAAACAGAACTAGATGTTGGGACGTCTCCAAAAAAGAAAGCAATGTCTTTCTTGAACTCGTATTTTAGACTAGGAAGTAAGACTATCAGAAAATTATCAAAATTAATTATCATAGCAAAGATATATTATAAAAAATGAAAATAAAGATATATGTGAAGTTGACGATGAACTGAATAAAGACAAATATGATGAAATTATCACAAATACGGAGAAAATGTTATTTTTTCAAACACTTCAAAAGTAGGGAAGATTTGAACAGACTGGGTCAAATTGAATTCAATTGAATTGAATTCAATTCATTTATTACCTTTTTTGCCATATGAAATATGTTAGGTTCGTCAATACACAAGTATATATAGATAGGTCATTTATACAAATTATACAATGGAGACGCTATTCATAAATATGAAGATAAAATTTACACACTATACTTATAAATATAAAATTACGAAATATACACACTATATCAATTTTTACACAGATACACGTATATGCTTATTCTTATACACGAATGTTCAACAAGTATAGTCCTCGGCAGAGAATTGCAAGAATTTTAAATATTATACTCTTTAATACAAAAAAACTCTTCGAGTCATTCATTCAAATAAGTATATTCAGCTTTTCCAAATTCAATTTATTGTGATTTCTTATCGAATAACTGTGAATATTCGAGTTTTTCTCGAAGGTTTTAATGTTGTTATGAACGTATACTAATATTTTCAATAAATAAATTCCCAGTACAGTGAGTATTTAATTTTCTTTAAAGACTGATCTAAACGATTCTTGATATTCTAGATTGAAAGTCAGTCGTATAATTCTTTTTTGATTAATGATTACACGACTACATTCCATTGCTTGTCCCCATGTGATGAAGTTATAACTAGTTGCTGAATGAGCGAGAGCATAGTAAACGGTAATCAATGTTTAGGGTATATTTCAACCTGTAAATAGCAGAAAATGCTTGGTTAAATTTTTTGCACACATTGTTGATTTGTTCAGACCAATTGAATTTTTCATCAATCATATTGCCAAGAAATTTATAGTTCACGCTTATAGGTACCTTAAAATCTTCTATTTCGACAGTAATTTCTTCTCTGGCTACCCGTTTCAATAAAAGTGGCATGTATTTCGTTTTCTCTAAATTAATAATCAATTGATTGATATTACACCACAGTATAAATTCTTCTGTTTTTATGCAAACTTCTTGGAAATTATCCTCTGTAACTACTATTGAAGTATCATCTGCATACATGAACAACCTACCTTCCTTGATATAGTTAGGCATGTCATTCATATACAAGAGAAAAAGAAAGGGTCCGAGTATACTCCCTTGTGGGGTCCTAAATAAATTTTTTGGCACTTGCAAAGTTATGTCCCAATTTTGATATAGTTGTTTCGATTTCTTATGA
>WOGP01006046.1:0-12670 GCA_015342065.1 Leptinotarsa undecemlineata | reverse complement strand
TTCTTTGGAAGATTCCCTTATCCTCTTTTTTTTTGTATCAAGATGGAGTAGTAGAAAGCCAAAAACTTTCTTTCCCAAAAAAAAAAATTAATCACTCCTAAAAAATATAACCCCTTCAATACAAAAGAAGATAATTATATTGCATTGTCATCCACTTCAGAGTTATGTATAAAATTTGTTTGATATCGATTGTAAAATGTATATCAAACATACAAACACTATTATTATCATGTTATCATTAATAACATTGCACTGTCATACCGTTCTGAGGTAGGTATATATATTAAAAATCATTATTATTATTACATTATTAACATATTCTTAAAACTTCAGAAATGTTTTCTATTCATTCAAAATTATTTTTCCAGCTACGCATTTTCGATTGAGAAATCGGCATTTTCGAATTTAAACTGCGAAATTAATTTTTTGGAAGAAAAAAAATTATGTCAAATACCTACCTGAAAACAAAACACAAATTTATATCACTTTTCGTCTCATTGAATTTTAATTGACACTCGCTCGGCTCCTAATGAAAGACAGAAGGTTATACACACTGTCTGACTCGACAGGCAGCTAAAATGTGACGTGACAGAAAACTTTACCTAAACCTACCATTTACAAGCTAAATTCATTAGTTCCTTAAAATAATAGCATTTATTTCAGATGGCGACTCAGTACGGGCTATTTTCATGACAAAAATATCAAGAACGAGCGTCAAAGTACTAGATGGCGCGGGAAATTGCATCAAATAAGTTTATCGCAGCCGTTGTCTTTATACTATGGTGTTATTGTAGAATCATTTGCATACCTGGTGAATTTTCAAATAGTTATGAAATTCTTGATCATAATACATGATTCCTTCTGCTAAGTGGCTGAATTTTTGAGTCATAGCAATTCCATCTATCATAAAATTTGTGCATAGTCTCTGCATAAGTGCGCAGAAGCAAATATATGCATGAGCCTCATCATTCATTGTGACAAGAAGTGGAGAAGCAAGGTCACTCATTCCTTGGCAATAACTAACTTTTGGATGATTTAGTGCATATCTGTAATATGTTCAAAATAATTACCTTTATCCATAACTTTTCAAAATAATGAACACATTTTGAAAGTACTATTCATAACTTACGTGGTCAATATATTGAAAAGTGATGCAATATTTTGATTGTCATCACTTCCTGCATAAAATGGATGATGACGGTCAGTTCTCAACACATCTTTTCGGACCATCCCGGTTGTGTAAGCTAATTCACCTACAACAGGGCCTTGAGCAATAGCAGTTTTCCATGTTTCTCTCAAGCTAACATACTCCAGTGCTTTTTTCTTAATGTAATCCATTCTTTCTTTGCCAGTCATACCTTCTGGATAAACATTCAGTAGATGTTTCCACACAACTTTTCTGAAAAAAAAAAAAAACTCCAAAAGTTTTCACTTTTTTGTTTAGAAAATATTCTAAAAGTAGTATGTCATAATACTTGAATTTAATCTTTTATTGGATAAACTTTTCTTGACCTCCTCATGACCTTGACGTACGTGGGAAGGCTCAGTACCCACAATGAACTTGCGAGTAATGCCAGTTGAAGTCATAACTTCTGGTAGGGTCACCCTTGCTGGTAAGGTCAAAAGTGAGTGATGAAGCTAAGGACAGCTCAGGTGAGGAGTAAACCTCAAAGAAAAATCCGTGTTGTACGTGCCAACGAGGTGAATGACTCTGCGTTAATAAGTTATGAACATATGCTTCAGGATCCTGGCAACTTCTGGAGTATTATGGCCTTACTATACTATACCCGGGACTCTATAGTAGGTGACTTACCCAATCCCTAGCTTCTCCTGGGAATGAAAAAAACTCTCTTGATAATCCTATTACACAAAGAAACAGAGGAAACTCTTGTCGAAAGAGGGGTAATCATAGAAAAAGGCCTAACTAATCTGTCTCTTTCAAATCCAGACTTAAAATTCTACAATCCTAACATATATTTCATATAATCATTAATATACTCAGAGCCATCATTATGAGAATCATAAATACCCATTCGACATAAATAATATGCACCAATCTGATTCAATGGAAATGCAATGGAATTTAAAGTCATTATTTTGAACTAAAACGACTAATGTGAGAACTAACCCCTTTCTGCATATGTATTCAAGAGCCACATTTGCAACCTAAATAAACTTTTCATTTGAGAGGATATGATTCATTTCGCAAGGATGTGAACCCTCAACACCGAGTACAAGGTGGAGTAGCTACTTACATAATGAATTACATTAAAACACATACGATCTTATAACAAACAAATCTGCAAGCAGTAGCAATTCGTATCGAATACCTTTTCTATTCTACCATCTGTAACATTCATTTGCAGAATGCTAACTGGGTCCTAGAGAAACTGAAAAATCTGTTTACCCAGATCTAAGGTCCTTGCATAATAGTTGGCAACTTCAACTCACACAATCCCCTATGGGGTTCTAATAGATTGGACCTCCGAGGCAGATGATAGAACAAGTTATTGATTAGTTCCACCTCATTTTACTGAATACAGAAGGAACATATGTGAACTGGAGGTCTAGTAATTTCTCAGTCATCAACATGAGTATCTGTTCACCCATCCTTAGTAACCGGCTAAATTGTTATGTTGCTGAAAGCGATCTATTTAGTGTTAATTTTTTTATTATCATCCAATAACAACCACACATAACCCAGATGAAAACAAAAAAAGAAAGGGGGTATAATCGTGCCGATAGGGATTTATTCCAAGAACAGTTCACTAACATTCAATTAAATGGAGATATCACGTCAGCGGGAGATAAAGTCCCATCGGCGATAATCAAAGCATCAGACTCAACAATAACCAAATCATCAGAACATTACTCAAAGCACATGATCTACACATCCATGTATAGTGTTACTTATTTGCAAATTGATTACTTCCTTCCTTTCTTTGGAAGATTCCCTTATCGTTTTTTTTGTATCAAGATGGAGTAGTAGAAAGTCAAAAACTTTCTTTCCCAAAAATTACTCAAAGCGTTCAGTACCCTGGTGGAAAGGGGATGTATCCAAGAAAAAAAACTACTCAATTACTTCAAGAGACATCCGACTGATGATAACATGATTGCATTCAATAGAGCTAGAGCAAAGGTGATAAAATACACTTGGAAAAACTAATAAGAACGATAGCAGGAACCCAAACTAGATCTAAACCCCCAGTGATTTTATATGAGGGACAGCAAATAACCGATTAAACGATGATGGACAATATATTGGGATAATATTTCAGTCAGTCCAGTAGTTCTAAAAACTACAACCTGGAGTTCATGCAAGAAAAACTAATAGGAAAATTACACTTGATTTTTCTACCCAGGAAGAAAGTGTGTCCCTTTCAGGATAGATGAATTCAAAAAAGCATTAGGATAGAATAATTCAAAAAAGCATTATTATCAGACACTAGAAACTTGTGCTCCAGACCAGACCAAATATCATATGAAATTATATGCCATCTACCAAACGAAATGAAGAAGAAAATTCTAGAACTTTTTAACCTCATATGGAGAACAAACACCTACCCGGATCAATGGCGGGAAGCAATTGTCATACCTATATCTAAACAGGGAAAAAATGTACAACTACATTCCTAACAGCGGAAACTTGGGGTGAGGTATATAATATAAACGATTGTAACCATAAATTCAATATCTTCTTAAACATTTTCTATGATATATATGATAAATGCTTTCCAATGTCGAACAGAAAGAATCAGAGTAATAAAAAAAATTGGATTATAGCTGAGATCAAAAATTCTAGCGCGAACCTGAAATATCTGTTCATTCTACAAAAGCAGCATGATGAAACTTATGATGCACTGTTTGGAACCTTTGGTGTAGTAATGACTATTACTGGAGTTTTTTCCCAACACCAAATCGTTATTTTTAACACCTCGACACGTGTTTCGATCACCAAGTGATCATCTTCAAGGGGAAGATTAAATTGGAAAGCTAAGCTAACGCTAAGCGAAGCTAACGCTATTTATGCCATACATGTATAGCGTATGTAGCACAGGTATAAATGTTTGGTTTCCAATTTAATCTTCCTCAATGTATATTTTCAATGGAGATTGATTTTTGGGAAAGAAAGGTTTCGGCTTTATACTTTTCCATCTTCATACAAAAAAATTTGGAGAACTTCCAAAGAAAAGAAGCAAGCAATTCATTCAAAAAAAGTTTTCACATAAATGTGTAGATCATGCAAAGAAGTAACTTTCAGAGACAAACTGGAAGAAAAAGCCCTCTCAACAAATACTTTCATATAACCATTGAAGTACACGAAAGAAAAAATAATTTCGAAACAACTACTTTTATATGTACATTGAATTATACAAAAAACACTTTTTCTTATTCAGTTTGTACTGCAAACATTCATTATGGAATCGAATCAGATATAATTCACAGGATTGCTACACAATATTTCACTTACATGGAACTTACATAGACATCCGATGTTTCGAAATAAGGCACTTGCCTTATTGCCCCTCCAGCACCAATTTGAATAACATTACAAGATGAAGCACTCCATTCATAAAATTACTATTCTTTATCATCAATTATTATTCATTAGTGGTGGTAGTTATTATTTATTGATTGCTTCTTGGTCATTACATTTCTTCTGTCTAGTTTTTTCAACCCTCTTCCTTTTCAAAAACTTCAAACGATCAAATATAAATTAACTGTCAGTTATGAGTTGTTGACGATAAACTGTCGGTTATTATTCGTAGAAATGAAGACCATTTTGAAGCGTCATATGTTGTAAGGCCTATACATTTTTTAATTAGTACTGTTTCCCTCTGTTCCTTATTTCATTCATTCTCAACTTCTGATTTAGCTTCAGCTATGAATTGCGATAACTCAAGGTGTAATTATTTTTTTCTGGCTTATGATGGTTAATTGTTTTTTTTTTCTTCAGAAATTCGCTCCATCCTCGACAACCCCCACCTCTTTGAGAAGTACGAAGACTTTATGGTGCGCCGTGTGCTCGCTGTTGATCCTGATACGAGATGGTGCCCCGCACCAGACTGTTCTTTCGCTGTGATAGCCAGTGAGTGTGCCAGCTGCCCCAAACTAAAGTGTGAACGACCCGGATGTGACTCCTACTTTTGCTATCACTGCAAGGCCGAGTGGCACCCGAATCAGACGTGCGATGCGGCCCGAGCGCAACGTTCACCTAACATCAGGTCGACATCGATCACCTACAGTGAGGATAGTAAGTTGTTATGACTTTTTTTGGTACTGTATACTATTTTTTGCGAAAGGAATTGTATACATTTGCACGAGAAGAAAATATTAATGCAAGCGTTGCAACTATGTACAACCGGCTGTTTCAAATGTCAGTTATGCAGTCAGTTTTTATAATTGCTGATTGACTGCTAGTTATCAATTTTTATTATATGATTTTATATTTAACCGTTCTGGTATCCTCAATGTTGATAGATTGTAAAACACAAGCAATTACGGACATTTCAAAATATTAATATTGTCCAAACAATTAATCATTACTCAAAGAAATTGAAATATTTTTACAATAGAACTTTTGAGATTGGAAATTATTTTTTGTATGATTTGTAGTTGAAGAGGTCTCAATTGTTTCATTTAACAATTGATCCCATTGAGTGGCTTATACATAACTTGCCTTATCCTTTGTTTGACTGTCTATTCAAAATGTCACCTTATCAAATAATTGACATTTCAGGTATGCACTAAAATATGATTTTCAAGTGTCATTTATAAATGGAATTTAAAATTATGCCTGATGAATTTGAACCTATAAAACAAAAAGTCATTGTATAAAAATTGGCATTTTTCATGAAATCAAATGGTGCCAACATTGAAAAACTCATGCAAAATGAATTTTTTTGTTAAACTAATGATATTATTCTATGAATCAATGAATAATAGTAATAAATTATAGAGAAAAAAATTTTAAACATTGAGTATTGTGAGGCCTGAAGATACTATTGTATAGTGAAACACGTGAGGTGATTTTTTTAAAATTTCAAGTGGAAATCACACTTCAAAGTATTTTTGTAATACACACAGTGCTCCAATAGTATTTTTCATTGGGATCTTTCTTCCCAGTAGTATTTTTCTGTGGCATATCTTGTCCCAATACTATACTCGTTTGTAAAACACAAATGAAAGTAATATAAATTGTCAGGCAAAATTTTTATTGGAAATGAAAATGCAAAAAGCAGTTTTTACACAAAAGTGAAGTAAACATATGGTTTTTGTTCCGGTTTCCAGTTTATTTCGGCTACAACTCCTGTATCTTCTTGAATTTCCTTCCATAGGTAGATTATTTCCCACATTATACCTGGTTTTTTTACGTTTCAATATAGAACCACATTTTATACTATTGTAGTTTGTTCTTTACCTTTTTGATAATTTGTTTTCTATTTTTTCGTTAATTTGTTCAACCAATGTAGGAGATCTCTTTTCTTATGCACCACCATTTTGTTGATTTTTTATCCAGGTCATAAGTTGTTACTTTTTGATCGTCGAGGTCATATAAGTATTATTAAAAATAATGGGATCTGTACATGACATTTCTGTTTTATATCCATTCATCATTGTCGTTTTTTTAATATTATTACCCGTTAATTTTTTATCAAACATATATTTTTTTGCGTTCATTATGGCCAGTAATTTAATAAATTCAAACATCATATTTAAATAATTACCTGTTGGAAGATCTATTTCTTCAGTTCGTTGCATTTTCTCACAAATTTCATGCATGGTTCGTAATTTGTTAACTATTCCTTTTATTTCTTTTTTAAATTTTTTTGAAAATTGCTCGGTATCCACTTTTCCTTCTGCAACTTTTCCTGCAAAATTTATTCGTATTAGATCCTACTTTTTTCCAGATATCATTATATACATTTCCTCATTTCGAAACTCTTGAACTGTAAACTTGGGCAGTTATTACCTGACCATTATTAGAATTAGAGAGACCCAACCATACAACTACATTCACCGTGTACAAAAAAAAAAGATAATGATTGTAAAAATCAAACCACCCCGCTTTTATTATAAGTTCTGTTTCACATTGAAATAGCTGTGCCGGTTTTCTGGCAATAATATTCCAATTCAATCCAAATCAATTTTCAAAAGGAATTGTCTTGTCAAGAAGACAAAATGAAAATTATTTTAGATAATTCCATTGAACACATTTTTTCAGCTACATTTTTCAGCTACAAAATCAAAAAAAATTTAAGTTAATCTCTGTTGCGAAACAAAATGGATAATTCAGAGTTGCAAAATTTAAATAATGAAAAAAAAAGGATTATAAAAATACAAAATCTGTTTTTTCATACTTTAAAAAAAAATCAAATACAATTTATTTTTCTTTAAATTGAAAAAATCAATTATTTCATTTAAAATTAATTTATTTTTGTATAGATACGAAAACTTGACCAAATATCACTTGCTAAAGTACTGCAATTGAAGCTATTGACACAATGTGTGTTAATGAATTCAAAACCTGGGTTCTCAACCATTTTTCAATCAATTCTTCTACGGGGCCGTTCAAGTATTACGTAAGAATATTTATTACAATTCCCCCCTCCATTCTCCTTGTCAGCAAAAGTAAGCAAAACTCTTACCCGCTTCTCCCATGCTTATGTAAACATTGTTATATGCATTTCTCATTTTTCAAGCATAGACAATGTGTGGATTGGCATATGTGTAAAAAAGTAAATAACTGCTGCTGACGTAATCACCATCTAAACCCTCCCACCCCCATGTCATCAAAAATAAGCAAAGCAAAGACCCCCTGCTTTCTATTCGTGCTTACGTAATATTTGATCGGGCCCTAAGAGTTTTTGCATTAGATAAAAGTGTAATATTTCTTCAACTTTCGTTGTTCATAGTTAACAATTTGATGGAGAATTATTCAGAGTTGCGTTTCGTTTTTTTTGCAGGGGATGATATAAAACCATGTCCTCGATGTCAAGTGTTGATAGTGAAAATGGATGATGGTTCTTGCAACCATATGATGTGTGCTGTCTGTGGGGCAGAATTTTGTTGGCTGTGCATGAAAGAAATTAACGATCTTCATTTCCTGAGGTAGGAATACAACAAGAACGTGAACAGCAATTGAGTTGAAATTTTTTGTATAAATTTCGTCTATTTGAATATTATTGACGTTAATTGAGCATCTAGTTTACACAGTTCTTAACAAAGATAATCAATTGGACCTCGGAAACCGTTACAGTTATTTTAACTCTCGGTACACACACCCAATCTGAGAGGCCACTACAATACAATATTCACCGAGTATACACGAAAATGTTAGGTAGCTTAGTGGAAGTACCTGTGCATGATTAAACACAGTATTATCATTTCTTGTCTTAGGGCTTGATTTTAGATCTGCCAAATGTAATGCGGGTATAGTCAACGTCAATTAAAATGAGTCAGCGCAGAAATGTAAAATTATTCTGTATTAAAGGACTCCGCCCTCATATTTCGCATTGTCAATAGTGCAATAGCCAGAAAAAAATAGTTAAATTATGAGTTGAGTCGTGAGTGAAGTAATAAGTTAATAAGCCAGGTTCATAACTTCAAAAAGGTGAGAAAAAACGTGTAATATTAAATGTGTATGATTATTTTAAAAGTACAAAGGGTGAATTGGGCACTTTGTTAATTTTAAATAGTGAAACATCGCAAGCAACAGGTAAATAACTTTAAATTACTTTCCAATAATATTTATTTAGATTAGGGTAACCAATACTTTGATTCCTTAATTTTTATCAAAAAACTATTAGATAAACATAGACCATTAGATAAACATATTTTTTAAATAAATAGCCAATCACAATTAAATAATTTGTAAAAATGTATGAGAGAACCTGGCATTTCAATTAAAATGTTATAGTCCTGTTCTTTATTAATATTCTCGAATCTATGATAGTTTAATGATTTTTGTGTTGGTAAATATCGGATACTTAGTTTGGGATACCCTATAGATCTGTCAGTGACCAATTTATCGATGCACAATAGACTTATAAAAATAACCCCAATTATATTATTATTAGTTCATTTTATGTACATTATAAATTGTTGTTTTTTTATCGAGATAATTGTTGACGCCACTGTACTATAGACATCAGTTTGTATGACCAATAGGTATCTTCTGGGGCAGCTACAATTTGGTTTTAAAAGCGCATCAAAATCTCATCTCAATTGGCGCGTACTATACTGGTGTTTGTATAACTAATAAAAATTTTGCTGGCTTTGGTTAGGGATCAAATGCCTTGGATAGATCAAAAAAAAAGCACCCACGTACTTTTTCTTATCAAGGGCATCATAGACATAATCAAAAAACTCATTTAAAGAACTTTCAGTCGACTTACCCTGCCAAAAACCGTGTTGAAACCTGGTTATTACATTGAACTTGTCCAAAAAATTAAACATCTTATTATACACACATTTCTCAAACACCTTACACAATACCGTGGATACTGTTATAGGTCGGTAGTTTTTCATGATGCTGGGACCTCCATTTTTCAAAATTGGTGAGAGGACACCAATTTTTAGTTTATCAGGAAATTCGCCGATTTCGATACAGCGATTCATTAAAAAAGCTAATGGTTCGCTAATATATAAATAAATGCTTTTCAAGATTTTCGTAGAGATGCAATCAATTCCTACTGAATTAGTATTTTTTAAAGATAAATTGATTTCACAAATATCGCTTGAGTGAACAGTAGAAAAATAGAAGGATGACTTCCAAACATTGTTCTATAGCTACTGAAAACGTGGAACCAAAGTGTTTATATATGGTTTTTTCAGCTATTGTTGAAAAATAGCTGTCAAAGTTGTTAGCGATAATGTTTTTATCGCAGACAAGTGACAAGTAACAAGTAACTCGCGAGTTATTATTTTTTTACCTTTCCCTGTTTTATCTCATTAGATTATTTGATCCTTGATTTATATTCGCTAATTTAATAATTTGCGGTTTTAGATTCAGAACAAATGATGCTATAATCAATGAGATCAAAACTCTAGTCCAGATGAATCCTACGTGTGTATCTCATATTCCAGAGGCTCTACAATATTTGGCTACAACGGAAGCTATTCTCAGTGATAGTACAAAACTGGGGCATATGTTAACTTGGAGTAAAATTACCCCAATTCAGGTTAGTATTATCAGTAATTATGACAGTAATGTGACTATTAATTTCTACCGCAGGCACTAGCGTACTTCAGTAGACAATTTCCGTCTCATCCCATCTCTGCACAATATGCCGTTAGAGTGCTTAGCTCGTACCCAGCAGATGCTGTTTTGTTTTATATTCCTCAATTAGTGCAGGCTTTGCGACATGACAAGGTAAGTAAACGATCCATGATTATGTTACTGAAAGGAACTTTTTTACTGGTAATTTTTCTAGATGGGTTACGTTACTGAATTCATCAAATATATTGCAAAGAAATCTCAAATCGTTGCCCATCAACTCATATGGAATATGAAAACAAATATGTTCATGGACGAAGATATGATGCAGAAAGATCGTGAGTAATGAGATTGCATAAACTTGTGTTTCATCTTTTGAAAACCTTGTTCAATGATGAATTTTAAAAATTTTGATTTTGTTAAATTTCGGTTCCATATTGTTGGTATTTAATTGTCCTAAAACACTTCGATTTTCAGATGTCTTATTTGAAACTCTGGAGTCGATCACAAACAGCATAGTGGGTGATTTGTCTGGTCCTGCGAAACTCTTCTATGAAAGAGAGTTTGATTTCTTTGATAAAATCACCAACATATCTGGTGAAATTCGACCGTTTCCGAAGGGTGCAGAAAGGAAAAAAGCTTGTTTGGAGGCTTTGAGCAAAATCAAGGTTCGTAAATTGTCTGATTAACATTTAAATATTAATATCTTATATTAATATTCATTAAGGTTCAACCAGGATGTTACCTTCCTAGTAATCCTGAAGCTATGGTCCTAGATATCGATTACAAGAGTGGGACCCCAATGCAAAGCGCGGCTAAAGCTCCTTACCTTGCCAGGTTCAAGGTGGCTCGATGTGGTATCAATGAACTGGAAAGTATTGCTATGGCTGTTTCCAATAATCAGGTACACATTTGAAATATTTTGAAGATAAGGATGTAGGTTTGAATGCTTTGTAAGATTGCTTTTTTTGAAATACATGAAATACATATTAGATGAATTGAAGAGTTTATATTTTTAGGAGTGATTAATTTTTTGGGAAAGAAAGTTTTCGGCTTTCTACTACTCCATCTTGATACAAAAAAAGGGGCGATGGAATCTTCCAAAGAAAGGAAGGAAGTAATCAATTTGAAAATAAGTAACTCCATACATGGATGTGTAGATCATACAAAGAAGTAACTTTCAGACAAAAACTGAAAGAAAGTCTTCCTGAAACAGCTACTTTCATATAAACATTGAATTACACAAAAGAAAAAATTCTTTCCAAACAAATTGTTCGATATAAACACTGAATTATACAGAAGATACTTTTCTCTACTCAGTTTGTATTTCAAACATTCGTTGTGGAATAAAAATCAGATATCATTCACATGAGTGAATTGTAAATATAAAAACTTTTATGATATTCTCTACCACCACTTTGACCTTGCTTTTCCTGTAAAGCAAATTAAAGTCAAAACAAATGTTACCAACTGGGCTACGTCCGATATAAAAAGATACTCCAAATATATTGGTGACTTGCATAGCTTATATAAAGAAACAAAATGTCAAGCATTACTTATCAGATATAAACAGGAAAGGAAGGCATATAGAAAATATTTATCAAATCACAAAAAAGCGGTAAATGATAGTAAAATTTCTGCCTCGCAAAACAAATCTAAAACACTATGGAGTATTTTCAATCAAGCCAAAAATAAAAACAGACATACAACTGTAGTCTTGAAAGATGAAAATGATCAGTACGTTACAAGTCCTAGAGAAACAGCAGATCGTTTCAATAGATTTTTCACTCAGTTCAGCAATGAACATAAGGTAGAAAATGATAACATAGCATACAACAAAACTACAATATTTCTCAGACCGGTGGATTGTCCAGAAATAGTTAATATATTAAATGATATGCAACCGAAATACTCATGCGGAGTGGATAGCATACCACCAGCAATATTGAAAAAAATTTCAAAGTACATATGTGAACCCTTGGCAAACATAATTAATGAAAGCCTATCAACTGGTACATATCCAGATGATCTTAAAATAGCTAAAGTAGTTCCTGTCCACAAGAAAGGTTGTAAGAACAACATTAATAACTACCGACCAATATCATTACTTCCATCACCTGGTAAGATATTTGAACGCGTAATCTATAATAGGCTCATCTCATTTATAAACTTGAATAATATTCTGAATTCCCACCAATTTGGTTTCAGACAAGGAATGTCCACCGAACTGGCGATATTTAATGCAGTAAAACAAATAACAGAGAACGCTGATAGCAAAAAAACCTCGGTCGGCTTGTACTATGACCTCTCAAAGGCTTTTGACATGGTTAACCATGAAAAACTCCTAAATAAGCTGGAAAAGTATGGTATAAGGGGTGTGGGTTATGAACTCATTAGGTCATACCTATCAAATAGATCCCAAGTTGTTAGCATAATGAACTCAGAGAACCA
>WOGP01006044.1:0-12671 GCA_015342065.1 Leptinotarsa undecemlineata | reverse complement strand
CATGATGTCAAATATGGCTGTGTAGACGAAACCAAGTATTGTGCTTTGAACACACCTTCTTCAAGGGAAAATGTTTTATGATTTTGCATGCCGGGAATGAAAGTGGTTTCGTACCTAACGCTTTGCTTCTGTCGGCCAAAAATATAAAATATTAGTCTGCTGATTACCACGAAGATATGACTGCGGCTTTATTCGAAATCTGGTTCAGTGAGCAGCTTCTCCCAAAGATTCCAATGAAAAAGGTATTACTGACAACCATAAAACAACGTTATTTCGAAAAAGAGTATATTATTGATTCGATGTGTGAAACACGTGGTCATATTCTCTCAAGTTTGCATCCATACTATTGTGTTTTCAATCCAATTGAAATGGTTTGGGCCACAATGAAAGAAAGCTTGCGGAAATATAATCAGTCACCTACTTTGAATGATGTATAGCTTGACAATATAAGGCGAGTGGTGAATGAAGTAGGTAATAGTGATGTGTGGAAGAACTGTGTGGCCCACGTTATGAAAGAAGAGAACAAATATTATGTGCAAAGTTCCATAAATCCGATCGTTATTCAATCCGATGATGATTCCACCTCATCCTAATATAGCGAAGAAGAATTTGGATTTTTCTAACAATTTTGTTGGCCTCTATCATTTTGTAAATATATGTGTGACTAGAATTCGGTGTGATTATTTGTGTTTTCATTGTATTTTAAAGTTTTCGACTAAGAAATCAACTACCTTAAATTTCGATGTTTTTCATAACTACCCATGGTGGATCATGGGGTGATCAATTGCTATGATTGTAAGAATGAGTAACTAAAAAACTACCACTGAAAAATAATATTGGAAAAACTATATCAAGTTTTAGTAATTTTTGTAGCCACAAAAAATGTATTTTCTTACGTTCACTTTCTCAAATTTGTTTTTTGATTATTCAAAATCGTTAGTAAATAAGCATTTTTCATATCATCTAGTGATAGTTATCAGAGGTTTCAAAGGTAAGAAATGTGTATAAAACATAAAGAATATTCATACTGCATTCATACTGCTTTTTTCTTCAAAAAACCCAGTTACAGATGACTGATATCTAAAAATGAATCTCAGAATTTGTCAATAACGCCATGTGTTGAAGAAAGTTTCAAGTTTCAAGTTTATTTCAAAAATAAAATAAAAAACAGAATTCTCAATCATTCAAATGCGATCAGGGTTTAACATGTAAGTATTACAATAAGTACATTAAAAATAGATAAACAATTTATTTTTTTCATTATGTTATTTTGTTTTCTAAAGGTGAAAGATTTGGGTTAACATATAGAAATTTAAGTATCTGGTAAGAGAAATGAAATGTAGTCAGTTTTAAATGGTGATGTTAGAAAATATGTTCTATCAGAAGAATGACGCGATTTTAGTTTGGTTTTCCAAAATGAAAGTTTTTACTTTGGTTTTAAATTTTTTATTATCTTTTAAAGTTTTAATTTCAACTGGCAAGGAATTGAATATTTTAGGTCCATAAAAGGTAACGAATCTTTGGGTGTGGCTCTTTCTGAAAAATGGAATATTCAGGGTGATATTATGTGTTGATCTTGTTTTCCGAAGTGCCGAATTTATTGGAACTATTCGTTCTCCACCCTCAGGCTCATACAAGCTAATAAGCCTGATGAAAAAAAAACTTCATTCACAAAAGATAAATACAAATACAGATATAAATAAGTTGCAACATAGAATAAATTAATAAAGCGATCTTAGGATAAGTGCTAAGCACTTGTTTTCCATAAAAATTGACATATATGTATGAATGGTATTACAAAAAACATATGCATGAAACATTTAGAAAAAATTACAAAATTTAAAATATTATGAAAAAAATTATGAAATGTGAACGTCAAGCATCATAAAGAAAACACAATGCAATAATAATAATAACATTGTTCACTTAACAGATAGCTGCACAAAATAGAAAATAAAAATATATTTTAAAATAATTATTATATGAATAAGACAGTAAAAAACAGTAAATATCCAAGTATTCAAACGCTTTTACTAAGTGACACACACAAACTCATTAACATGTCCAACAAAAACGTCTAACGATGCCTCTTGTCATTTTGAACTAAGTATATTCCGTTGAGTGACGTACACCACGCAAAATTCTACAGCGACATTCGTAAATTATTTTCCCAGTCAGGTACTGATTTCCATCTTTTAAAGAAAATTGAAAGGAAATAGAGTTAACTCCTACTTTTATGAGAATATTTTTTTTTGGTTTCACAATGTGTCATTCAATGAAATATTCATGGACATAAATATAACTTCACTATATTCGCTTTGACGACTTCTGTGGGGTGTGAAATTGCTCGAATGGAAATATGTTTTGAATGGATTGTTTGCATAATTAACGTTTGATTCGATTAAGTGTGAATATACATAATTTACTTACGTGTTGTTTTCGTGAGTACATTTGTAGGTTATAACTATAAGAAGTTAAGGAAATCATATTGTTTTATACGTTCTATTTTTCTCTGAAAATGATAAAATCAAACATGATATTGAACTCAAATTTGGATTTTTAAATACGAATTTGTCTATTTTCAAGTAATAATAATAAAATTGATGGTAAATGATATTTGTAATGTAGTTTTCAGCTCCTGGCGAGACGAATATCGTCAGAAAAGAGGAAAAACGGATAAAATAACGAGATTTTCTCTTCGAACTCCGCAGACTCTATCCAGATCACTCTGTCAAGATGGTTGTTCTGATTATTGGAGTCCTTGGTGGAATGATGTCGTCTCTACTCTCGAATCTTAAAATCATACCGGCTTGCCGCACTCAGGCAGAAATCGTAGCCGCACAATGCAGAAGGCTGTCATTCTTGGCTCACTGCTCACTGCGCATACCATTTGGAGAAAATATTTTTTTCAATTAGACAATCATCTGTTATTCTAACAAAAGGTCAGCTCCTTTGTCATCTGATCACGAAGATGATGAAAGGTAATTCAATAAAAACTAGCCTACATAACACTCTCTCCGAATATAAAATGGGTTTCAAATAGTTAACAATGTTTCATAGTGAATTTCACAAGGTCGGACTCTAACTGTCTAATATAATTCTGATATGATTCGAAATATATGAAAAAAAAAATGAAATTAGAGTGAATAGATGAAATAATAATCATAATAAGCGATGAAACGTGAAATGAAAATACAATAAGACGAACAAAAATGATCAAGAACAAAATGAAGAAATGAAAAAATAAATGGAAATAAGCAAAAGATTACAAAAAGACGATTGTGAATACCAACAATCGAAATATCGTGAGGTAACTTGTTTAGAAATATTTTTGATTTTTGTTTGATTTATCAACTTTGCCTTTTTTTATTATTTCTTATTGAATTTATTTTCTTGCTTTGTTGTCATTTTAATTTTCATCTTGATTCTTTTAATTTGTTTACTCTGTTTTCATTTCACGTTTTATTGCTCAATATAATTGATGCTTCAACTATTTACTCTAATCTTAGATTTTTTCATAGATATTGGATCATATTAAGATCATATTAGATAATGGGAGCCCAAAATAATGAAATTCATGAGATAAAGGTTTCATGTGACAAATAGTGAAAACTTGATTGAACGGGTGTTTTTCCTGTAATTGAATTTCTGTATGTGGAAGTAGGTGTTTCAAAATATTATTGTTTTCAGTTTGTATCTGAAATAATTTTCTGTGTATAATTTACATATTTTCATGGAAAATTTCTATTGAAGTTGATTTTTTTCAGTTCTTTGGTAGTTTCCTTTATTTTTATTTCAATGATGTTGAAGAAGAAAGACAAAAAAACGTGTTCTCTGAAAACCAATCTCTCCTGATGATATTTCTTTGTCAATTCGAATAACATGTGCATATTTCAGCATTATACTGTTTTTTATAAAGGATACAGTGCATTAGGAAATAAATTCCAACTTTCCCAAATGAGATGTTTCGTAAAAAGAAATAAAGAAAACTTCTGAAATATTTGTAGTGCTTCTAGAACCTTGAGGTAGACTAAATATATAAAAAAAATTCTTACGGTAGAAATATCTGGTTGGTTTAGTTGATTTTGTGTTGATTTTTTTGAATAGTAATTTTTGTGTGTGTTATTTTAATATTATCGGAATTGTTTTCAAAAAGTAATCAGAATAAAAGTCGACCGTTTTTTGAATTTTTCGTACGATAACCAACATTGATACACTTTGTATTGAAACTAACCTTGAGATTATTCCTGAGTAACTCTTTGGCATGGCTTAGACCCATTCCAGATGCAGCTCCTGTTATAAGAGCTACTTTTCCTGCGATTCTGAACACCATGTTGATACAAGTAGTTCACTGTTCCGGTTTAATTGAAAAACAGATCAACAATATCAGTTAATGCCAACAATTTGCTTGTTTTTTGAATTTTAATAGTCTCGTTTCATTGATAAACGTTATGTTTCGCAAATAACCACACTTCAGGGGAAAGTGGAGCAATTACGCAAATGTTTGTAGTTGATATTCAAGTTTGAATTATTGGAATTATTCGAATTGTAATTGTTGAACTTGGCGAGTATGTTAAATGATTCTTGTTGATTTTGGTTCAATTCTAAAAAAAATTTATGGAAGGGAGATCAAGTTTAAGAAATCTGAAAGCTACCCATTCATTAGTCTCTAGTATAATTGAACTTTTAATTGGAAATTAGGAAAGATCAATTTTTAGGAAAAAAGTTTCTGAACTTTCACAAATTTTCTGGCAGAGGGATGGAGAAGTGAAAAGCCACAAAAATATTCTTTACAAATAATCATTGAATGTAAGGTTTTTTATTCAGAACTACTACTATTTCTCAATTAATTATTCAACATTTTGCAAGACTTGGGAATAATTATTGCTGGTTATTGAACGATAGGGTCCAATCAGTCCCTTGCAGGTTGATGAACTCTTATGGAGAAATTGAACTAATCTAGCTACTCTCAGTGATCTCCAAACTGATGACCCAATTTGGTTTCCATCGACGAATAATCAAACATCATTAAGTCGATGTATGATTTGTTTTTGTGGTATACTTTTCTTTTCGCTCTACACAACCATGGGAAAGTGAGTTATGATTTTCTGAAAAATGTACGCATTTGATATCGATACTATAAGTAGACACTTCTGACGATAACTCTCGTTACGAAAATCCAAGAAAATGAACAGAAGAATGCGAGTCCATAGCAATCCACTCAGATACTCAAATATTCAATATGCGACCTTATTCTTCTCGAAAGCCATTTTAGACTGGATTGTATCAGTTTGACCCTCTCACCACTAGTATATTTTTGAAAACTAACAACGATGTTTAGCGCTATCACTGTGAAGCGAGGTGACGACCTCATTACATTTTCTTGAAATATGGAAATTATTTTGTACAAAACATATCGTATATGTCCTATATGTGTATTGTGTATGTACTTTTTGGAATAAAGGAGCTTATAAACCCCGGTGTTTATTTCGTATTTTGTAAAGGATATATCAAGTTCACAGGGTCAGTCTACGGGAATTACATTAAATCAGATCACTTAATCATTTCTTGGGTTGAAAACATTTACCAGAATGCAGAGGAAGTGACACTAAATATGTGATATATTAGAAAGTATACGGGAAAGTTCAGCTTACTTCTTTCGTAGGAGGAATAAACAACTTCATAACTACTATTTGATTTATTGATTAAAAAAGAATTCAATATCTATAACAAGCATGTATAATGGTTTTTTTTTGATATGATATGCATATTAACCTTCTGAGGAATACAGAAATTCACTTTCATTTCCTGAATCATTGCTTGTTTTTCACCAGGCATACATAACATTACTTATATATTATTGTATAAGTTTGAAAATGTCCTTATAAGACGAAACTGCAGTAACTTTAGATACAAATAAAAGTGGTTAGTTTCAATTCACTTTTCTTCATCATGATCTCCTACCACGTAGTAACGGCTACATCCATCAATTTATTGAAAGCTCTTTCCTCTTATATTTTGAAAAATATCGGTTGAAATTTGAATGATATGCATTAGTTCACTACTTGTTGATAAGAAATACGACAGTTTTGAATCCAGAGTCACCACTGACACCCCATTCGATAGATATTTGAAATCTCTATCCTCCTATGTTTTGATACCACTTCTGTCTGTGACTAACGTTACTGCAATTTTGTCCTATGACATTTCCAAATGAATACAATAAACTTGATTGCATTGTTACTTTATCTTTTCTGCAGCTTTGTCCTATCAGGAAATTTTTAAACGCATACAATAAACTTGTATTCGTTTGAAATTTGATCAGCCATTGTCAAGTGATTAGCAGGAATCACACGCGTTAGGAGTAACATGTTAAAAGGTAAGACCTCGTTAGTACTTAGCCCGCACAAGTTTCTACTTTTGAGGATTGTCGTTCGTAGGGGTGGGATAGCTGGTTAACAGGAAAACATATTTTAAACATATATTTGTTTTGGTAATCTACAAATAAAAATGAATATCTCATTCTCTGAAAGGAATTTTTTGAGGAGGACTCAATACCCACTATTTTTTGAGTATATATATTCTTCCACCATATGAAAAACAAACAGAGCCATATCAATAGAGAATCTGCTGAAGTGTGATTAAGTGCAAACTGATAACTTCAGCCCAAAAAGTCACTACGTGATATTAACCACTGAAGAGTTCAATTAGTCACTAACTTGCCGTGAGTATTCATAAATTTTGCCTACAAATTGAAAAAACTCTATTGAAAAAAATGTATTATTGTAATACTCAGCTTATTTCTGTGGTCGACATTTCGGAAAACAATGTTTATCCGTTTTCAAAACCTGAAATTTACTCTAAATTTTCGCCTCAAATTGTGAATAGCTTTAATTCTGTTGGAATAAATCAAAAACATTAAATGTCATATATGATAGTCTACATAAACTGGATGTTTCTTTAAACGGTTTTAGGTTGCCCCGTTTGTTTGGACCAAACTTAGTAATAGAAGTTTGACCTCCTCACTGTCGGCAGAATAATCCAATAAACACTTTTATGTTTGAAAAAAAATATTTTAAATATATTTTTTTTCCTAATACTGAGGCACCAAATGAAATGAACAGAATAACAAGAATTGAGTTACAAAATTGAAAACTACAAACTAGAAAATGAAATGAGTGAAAAAAATGTTTTATGTCAAACGGTTCCACTAAAAAAATAATAATAATGTAATGAAAACTAAAAAATCAATTCGGAAGGTTTTAGGTAGCAATCATCAGTATCATCATCATCATCATCCTTCCGCAATCTACAGTATTGATCGGATGAAAAAATAATGAAATCGTGTTGGGCGTAGTATTTACATATTGACTCAGGTTACGCTTTCCCTAACGATATCATTTTTATAGAAATGTAGGCTTTTACATCTGGCGTCAATGTTTTGGATGGTTTCCGAGTTTTGCTGTGGTCTTCTTTGGTGATCTCCATGCCTTTCGACAGCAACTGCGGGAGTCATCTTCAGTGGTGTGGTCGAAGTACTCTTCTTGACGTGTCAACTGAAACTCGGTTTCATTACTTGTTCAACATAGCTCAAGGTATGAATTCTAAGTTCCAGCTTTCTCACTTGTTGAGTCTTCATAACATGAAAAATACATTTGAAAGGCACTGCAGTGAATCCAAAAAATATTTGAATCAATTCAGGAAACTACATACAAAGATGAATATATTAATCTTGAAAAAAAAATTCAAAATGTTTTATGAATTCCATAGATCTCTTAGTCTATAATTCAGCCAAGATTCACCAAGATAGTACCATCGGATTCATTATGAATCATGAATTGTCCCAGTCAAAGTGAGCAAAGTTGTCATCGTGTTCTTTAGTTGAGATTACTCTCATCTATTTATCATTGTCAACTCTCTCAAAATAATATTTTCTTTCGTATCCATTTTTCATTTTATGAATCTTTATCACTGTATTTCCCATTATCACAACTAGATTTTTTTTTCATTTACCTCATAGTTTCACAACAGCGTGTAAAAAAATTTTAACGATTCAGGTTATGAAACAGGTACTTCCCTATCTACCAGAAGACAAAACAACGAAAACGCGATATTCACTTTCGAAGTGGTCCACTACATGCAACGTAACTGCAACATTTCTTCATTACCCTACCCGGATACCATCGGATACTGTGAATACGCGTATTTTTCCGTAACCTTGTCCAATCTAATACAGATATTGCCTCTTCATCGTAAATATACTCAAAAAAATACGAAAACTCATAAATGCTATTCCATGAGATGAGACGACCATGCAATTCAAATCCTCACTTCAGGACACGTCACAATATACAGAGTGTCACTCTGTATATTATCACGAGTTACCCGTAATATCCTTCTTTCAGTAAACAATATCTAATCGAATCTAATCTAATCGAAAAAATTGATTACATCCTGACTTATTAGTTTTTAATGAGCACTTTCCGAAAAATAGCGTTGTAAACTTACAAATGTTATTGAAATTCGCCTGTTCTGAGATGCATTATTATATTGACTCCTTTTGATAAAAATGGTTAGAAAAGTAGATGCCACCGTTACAACCTTTCACATAATAGAATTCAATCCGCGAGAAAGACATTTAAAACATAAAAGCTGCTTACCGTATCTCAAAAACTTAAAAAAGACGGCTATATGTACACTTTCTGCTATGTGAATTAAAAATTCACCATTTACTAAATACAACTTAACTACCATCTACGTATCAGACTACATTTTGATGTAAATTAATTGAAGCTAATGGCTAATGTTACCCCTAATAATGGGTTAGAACGATACCATGGTCCAACCATGCATCTCAGTATAGGAGTTAGTTAAGAACGGAAAATATCAGGGTATCTTTGGAAGCAGAATTGAACACCTATCAAAATGATGTGCCACTCTAGCCCCTTCTCATTTAAAATTCCGAGGGGAATATCTTCCCCTCCTAGGGTATTGAATCACTAGGGTTGAAAATAGTCTTGGAAAGTGCCCCCCTTGACAATAAAATTGACCTTATTTTCCGATTCCTCATATTGTTTACTGGAAGGGAGATATTAATGGGGGGAAGTTTTGGAATTGACATCCTGTATATGCAATTCATGTTCTGATCCATTTTACATTAAGAAAACAAGTTCATAAGGAAATCATTTTGCCTTCCTATCTCTACCACCATCACCGTCAAAAGAACATTAATTCATTCAATAATTGCATTGGCCATGAGGCCGTATCGAAATAATAACAATGATCCAACACGAGCAGAATAATGTTTGTGAAAGACAATAAATATAGCGCGCCCACCTGGCATCGATATTATACGGTCATGTTCATGTATCAAGTGATTGATAGGTGGGATATATAATTTTCTCATCTATGACTGGAGATAATTGATAGTTCGATTTTTTTGAAGGCGGTATGGGAACTAGTGTTTATTCGCCTGTTTATCTGTCGAAGAAGGATGTAAAACGTTTATGCCGCTTCAAGGATTTATTTCAAGAAACAACATGACAGCTATACAGAAATACCTGATAATTGTGGTGATCACTGCTGACGAATATGAAACTTAAGAAACTTATGATTTCATTACGGAAAACTTGTCATTTCCTTGCCGTTATTTCAAGTCGAATTGATTATGTGGTTTTTCAATGGTCTGAAATGAGACTGAGAACATATCCAGGATTTATCCAACTGATCGAGGAAGTGGACTGATAGAACAACCATATTTGGTAGAAGTGAAAACAAAAAGGTTATGTTCCATAGTGTTGCATCGATAGATAGATGAGGCTCATTGTATAAAATGGGAATATTTCGCCCAAAAAGCTCATACAATTACGTTAAAATTATACAGATATTAAGAACATTCATTGAAAAATGAAAGTTTTTGCTAACAATCAAAAATACTTATACAAAATGGGCCAAATTGGACACTTGAAATGGAAACTCTTGTTTTCAAATCAGATAGATGGAAAATGAAAGCTATGTCTGAAAGTCAAATTTTATGACAAACTTAATGGTGTAAAAAGCACATCGATATCTATTATTGTTTGTTGCTGTAACTTTTTCCTGTCAAAAATTTCTTGTTTCTATGAAAACATTTCCGAAACACTTTTTTACATAAAATTTATGAAAAACTATTTTTATTATGAAACGCCCTGTGTATTCCTGCATATTTTAAAAATGTAGCACACTTGATGTTTTGATAGAGTTAGGAGGATTTGGAAAAACACACAAATTCAAGCCATACAGTGCCAGTGATTCCTGCTGAAAAATTGTAACCAAGTGAATGAATTTTCGTTAAATTGTATTTGGACAGATGAAGCTGATGTGACCAGTGTCGAAATTTTCAACCACAACAATCTATATATTTGGGCAAAACAAAATTCTCATTATATTGTGGAGCAGAAAATTCAAGTTAGATTTGGATTCAGTGTGTGGGCAGGTGTTTTCAGAGGTAGAATTATTGGCGCTATCATTGATAATGAACCCTTTGTTCATGAATTTTCACAAGTGGAGATCAGAAAAATATATTTTCAACAAGACGGGGCTTTGCTCCACAACACTGCAAATGTCGGCCGGCCAGGTCACCAAACCTAACGCCTATAGACTTTCACCTCTGCGATCAGAATTGGAAATTCAACATTTACCAAACACAACCTTACTATCATCTACGTTTTATTATTTGACTACTTTTTGATGTAAAAGCTAATGTTACCCCTAATAAAGGGTTGGAACGGTACCACCTGATATTCTTCTCAGTTCTGATCAAACCATGCATCTCAGTATAGGCGAACAAATAATTACTTCTGTTAGTTTAAAACGATATTTTTCGTAAAGTGCTCATTAAAGTAAATGAGTGAGGGAACTACTTGATACCCCTTTCCATTTAAACACCTACACCTCTTAAGGGGTTGAACCACCAGGGGTACAAATAGTCCTTGGAAGTGTCCCACTTCACAATAAATTTAACCTGTTTTTTTCGAATCCTCAGATTGTTTACTGGGTGGGAGTTTTCATATTGACATTCTGTAAGATGAATACACTTTCCAATAGTGACTACTTGAACTCCCGTATGGCATCCCATAACTGAGTCTCGATGATTGAATAAATGGAAGTTAAATATAACATTTATTACGAAGCAGTTTGATGAACATTTCTTTTTTGGAGCGATAATATGTGATTTCGATTTTCAGTTACTATCATTTGTAGTTGAAAAAATATTTTAGTGGCTAACTAGCAATTAGTTGTATAACATTTCAATCTGTTGTGAATTTCTTCTACAAAGTCAGATTCAGCATCGAACATATGAAAATTATACTGAAGAACATTATACACGTGTGAAAAAGCAATATCAATTACTAGTCGTATTTAATGATTTTGCCCATCAAAATAGTATATTATATACCTAGGGTGAGAAGTGAGCTATTATTTACCGAGCATTTTTATATGTGTGATGTGTGAGGTAAATAATAGCTTTCTCAGCCGAGGTATATATTGAATTTTTTTCACTACTAACATTGATATATTAATAATTTTGATTTTGTCATTAATAATTTTCTAACAATTTGTTAAATATATTGGAATATCAAGTAGAATGGAGCGTGTTTCTAATCAGACTGGCTTTATTTATGTAAAAATTTGGCATGTGTCAAATTTTGACATGAATCTAGGAAATGTCTCATTGCATTTTTGATATATTTCAATGTTCCACTTCTCTCATCGCTTCTGTATGTTCAGAAGTTAGAATTTCTCAATTCTGCATTATAATGACAAAACAATTTCCTTGGTTTAATGATAACCCTAGGCAGATATGAATTGTTGCACAGTTTCCATGTTGAATACGCGATGTCGATGATAAGCGCGCAACATCTACTTAGGCCATGAAAACGTTTCCCGGGGTTTCCATGACAACCAAACACTGTACAATGATTATTACTGCTGTCAGTTTGACAAATGCGGTTTTGATTCAAATTTAGATGTTATTTTGAAGAAGTTAAAAGATTAAGTAAAACGTCAATATAATTATTTGAAAAATGTGTCAAAAATCAAGTGACGATGATTTAGAGATGATGTGTACTCCGCCTGAAGTTAGAGTGGTGGCAGCTAGTACAAGAAGTGATTTATTGCCAGAAAAATCAAAGAGACTGTAGATGAATGCATATAACCACCAACTGAAAACTGAAAATATTGACATTTCAAAGTGTTTCAAGCTTGTAGCATTTTTAAAACCAAGAAACAGTAATCATAAACCTATGAAATCAGAAGTATTTACAAAGGAAGAAATTGACAAATTTATAGTTGAAGCTCCGGATGACGAATATTTATCAAAAAAAGTATACTTTTTTATTATTAGATTGTGTATAATTTTTTAATGGAATGATATTTAGGCTTTTACGGTAATTGGTGTTGCCGGTGCCTGCAGAATAGATGAATTATGCAATAAGCTCCTTAGACGATTTTTTGCGATGATATTATCATAATAAATATTCTTAATTCAAAGAACAAAGAACATCAAGGAAGTTTGTTGTTGTTGAGCTACAATGGGTTAATGTTATTAAAAATACTTAGCTAATAGGCCAGCTGACATTACAAAACTATTTATTTTATACTGTAAAGGTAAACATATTAAACAAAATATT
>WOGP01006043.1:0-12672 GCA_015342065.1 Leptinotarsa undecemlineata | reverse complement strand
CACAAAGTAATTCCCGTTCTGTTATCACATCTAACTGAACAAGCTTATTGCTCAGACACTGAATATTCTGATGGTAGACTACAAATTTATTATTTCTATTAGATATATGGTTTCCAGTACTTTTTGGGTTGATACAGAACTCGTCACACTTAGGTTTATTTAGTTCCTCAGAGATAACTGGAAAAGTCGCGGGTATAAAAAATTTGCTATTTTTCCTACTAACTTCTGTTTCATTACTAGCAGATACACCAGAAAGGGTTATAGTGTTGTTCATTTCAATATCAGAATAAATTCCTGGTTCGTTTGAAATTGATGAATCACGAAAGAACTTAATTTTATACCAATACTAAAAAAAAAGATGTATTCAATTAAACAAAAACAATTTTTTGGACAGAAAACAAAGAAATGAATGTATTGCAGAAGTAGCAAGCAACATTTACTAAACACAGAAACTAGCAAAGTGATGAACATGATCATCACAGTTCAAATAACCAGATATCAACTGAGTAACCTCAGTCACAGTATTTTATTTAATCAAACTCTGACGATGGTAGTACTTTCTTCATTGAAAATCTGAGGGTGATAGCCTTAAATTGAAAAGTGTCTTGTTCTTGCATTTTTTTCCTAACAAAAGTGTAATGTTCGAATAACGGATACCAGAGGAAATCTCGACTTTTAAAAAGGGCAAAAACCAAGATCAATACATCTCAGTTCCATACCACCAATACACAAAGAACTGTGGAAAGATTTTCAAGGAAATAGGTAGGATGGTGGTTTTTGAAATAAGTAATACACTACAGAGCCTTTTAGGAGAGATAAAGTCGAAAATTCGGAAAAGTCTGGAATTCACGAAATTAAATATAAAATATTATGGACAGACAAGATGATCTATTGAAATAAGATATAAGGAACACTTAGCAGACTTAAAATATGGAAGACCTGAAAAATGAGCAGTCGCCATCATATTTTGAAACGAAACCATTCAATAGACTTTAGGACAGCAAACGTCAGGTACAGGTTTATAAAAGAAAGTTAAAATGTATTTACAATGTCTGTGAATCAGGGGGATGAAAATATTTAAATATTGAGGTACAGTACAAATCTTAAAATGTTAAAACAGTATTCTAATACAAAGACAAGAATTTAAGTATACAGCTGAATTCAAAAATCTGAGAAACACAATTGAAAGAGTGTCTAAAACTAATACATGTTATTACATCCAACAATTTGAAGTGAAAAAATAAAAAAACAAGTAAACATAATAATATTGTGAATAACGATAGTGTACCAATACCTAATAGTATGCTCTATAGCTTATTAAAATAATGTTTGAATTATTAGATCCACCTTACTATTACATAAGTACACATTTTTGAATTACTTCAAGACTAGTAGATAAGGCAATATTGTGATATTGTAATATTGTAAAAAATTGCGTTTTTTCTTCAAATTAGTGAATTAGCTGAATTAACTCGGAATTCAAAAGAATGTATGCAATAACATGCAAAACATAGTTCAAGTATATAATTTGAGTTAAGTTTTTTACTTGTTTTATAAAATAATAAAGTTGATATTATTATTATATATCAGTAGTATTCTTTTCTCGCTCGAAAAATTTTCTTTTCCGACCTCTATCGAAAATTACACCTATAAGTCAGACTTTTATTTAAGAAAGAAAGGTTTTGACTTTCTACTTCTATACCTTGACAAGAGAAATTTTGTGGAAATATTCAAAAGAGAGAAAAAAAAGAGTTGATTTCAAAATGAGCAATCCACTAAATGTGCAGATCTTGTACAGAAGTAACTTTCAGACTCAAACTGGAAGATACCATTTGTCACGAATGAAATAACTATACCCATGTCATTGTTGACATTCATTTGCTTATTTGATTCAATTCCAGCCATAAAAATCTTGTTTGAATTGAAAGGGATATATTTTTAGCGGGGATTAATTTTCGGGGAAAGAAAGTTTTTGGCTTTCTACTAATCCATCTTTATATAAAAAAGTGGGCATTTTCCAAAGATATTAATAAAGCGAATGCTTTAAATATAAACTATTCACAAAGATACGTTGATTATGTAGATATTGCAACCGTGTTAGGAATCACACGTTAAAAGGTAAGAACTCGTTAGTCCTTAGCTCGCACAAGTTTCTCAACTTCTGAGAGTTGTCGTTCGTATGGAGGCGGCAGCTGATTAATGGAAAAACAGATTTTTTTTGAACAGATTGATGTGTAGGTCATGTGAGATCTATACATCTTTTTAAAGAGTTTATTTTGAAATTAACTGCCAAAACCTTTCCTTTTTTCCCAAAAAGTATTTTCTTCTGAAAATAACCCCCTTTCAATTCAAACTATACTTGTTTTGGATTTAATTTCAAAAACTGAAGCATCAAAGAACTGTCCATAACTAACCTATAATCAACCAGATCAATATTGTAGACCTTTTACACTGTACGACAGTGTCGAATGACCTACATGCTCTTCATGAATCTCAGTTTCATAACAAACTTCTTTGTAAATAATAAAATATTTCCAAGATACACACGAGAAAGGAAAACAAGGTATTGTGTAGTCGGCGAACATATTTGCAAATTCACACGCCACCAATGATATATTCTTCATTTTTCCGTTCTGAAACCATAGAAACGGGAAACTACTTTCCCGTTAGCTACATTTCCAACTTGATTCAACAAAACAATATATTTCCATCCCCAGGCAATGTATTCGCAGTTATTGGGCCGTATTGGAATAAAACCTGAAAACTTCATCGCCGAGACATATCAATAAAATCCCGCGTAATAAATTTTCCATATACGTTAAAAACTTATAAAGGAAGTTTTACCGTAAAATTTCATATGACACTCATATGACTCCACTCAGCTATATTGAGGAAATGATGTAGGGAATTTTCTATACAAAAAGACATAATTCTCCGAAAACTTCATACGTATGCGTGAAAGATAATGTAAAATAATAAAACGTTGATCTAGTTTCACGAGACGTGTCAAGACATCAATGATACCCTTTCTTACAAAAGAAAGCGATTTATTTCCAACTGAATGAGTGAAACAATGAATAAAATCGATTGTCATCGAATTGTCATCAGCTTTCATATAAAATGATGCCAAATGAAGCATTTTGTTCAAAATAAATCGAAACATTATGTATACTTTGAAAATTACTTTTTAATGAAATGATAAGCAAATACACTTGATGATGATTTTTTTATTACAATATTTGAATATATACTCAATAAAATATAGTTTTGGTCGTATATACAAATTTAAAGTTGAAGGAATTAATGATATTTCTATCATGAAATTTATCACAATTAAAATCAGATAATGCCTACAATATATGAAGAAATAAGGGTGAGTGGTTGAAGAAAAAACAATTATTGGAAATTGTATTTCCACTGAAAAATCAGAGATGTAATGATTTGTGAAGAAGTATTACATATTTGCCAATATCAATTCGCTGATAACAAACGATGAGTTTTAAAAAAATTGTGCTATTTATATGGAAATTATTAGTACTTCATAACATAGTATTTTGAGTATCCCCACCCCTCTCCAAAAGTATAAATACCAGTTAGTTGGTGTTGTGACTTCGGAATATGAAATTCGTCCTCGCTGTCAATGCACATACCAGTCGCGAAAACCTATGTTTTTATAAAAAGCCTCAAATACATATTTGCATCAAAAAAGTAACTCCCAAACAACATTTTGGGCAAAAAGAAAATGAATATTATACATTTAAATTATTGTTTCTTGAAAATTATGAATCAACAACTCGAACGCATTTATCGAATATACAAGTTCAACGAGGCTTCACAAGGCGGTCAGTTGGTTAAGCAAAGCTTCGACATCAACAGCCGAAGATGTCTTCTACTGCAGCTTTCAATGCAAGGCAACTAGTTGTGAGTTAGAGCCCAAACACAACGCATTTATGATTCAGCTGTCCGGTGTTGATTCATAAATAGTTGCGTTTGGGCTTTAGTTTTCAATGAGATTTATACACCAGAAAAACTAGTCGACCCGGCTTAGGTCTCATCAGTGGTGCTGGCCTGAACAACAAATGCATTGCTGGACTCATATGTAGGACAAGCCTGAGTACGTAAGGGCGTCTATGGGATCGAAACCATCGATGATGTCTTATGGCGGGGTGAAACAGCACTATCGGAATTTCATCAGTTTGATCTTTTATTGTCTGATATGCTTCTACTATGATTCTAAATGGATTGAAGAGCAAATAAAATTAGGATAAACAGCTAAAATATCAGTTCAAGTAATAAATCAAGTAATAAATCGTGAAGTGATAATACGATGAACCGATCAGAATAATTAAGAAATAATATGAAAATTAACACAAACAAGAGATTAAAATGCATAAAAATTAATTAAATAATTAAAAATGAATGTAAAAATGAAAAATACTTAATTAAACCAAATTACTTCACGACGTTACGATTGTTATTGTCTACAATCGTCTTTTGGTGATTACTGGACTATTCTTTGGAGAAATTATTATTTATAGGTCATTCGAACGTTTTCACCTATCTCCTCTTTCCTTTCCCTGTTTCACTGGCTCAACAGGAGTTGACCGTCTATCGTGAATTTACGGTTTTCTGCTTGATTACAGGTTTTCATACGTGGGGTATATCTACGCTAGCTCCGCTGAATGCGTCGTTACATAACACATATGCAGCATCTTCAAACTTTCTCTTGAACCATTGTTTCTCTCTGTGGATGATCTTAGCTTGGGACCAAGCACTGGTACGAAGATTGGTTGAGACGGCCTCTCTTCCTTGCGAAGCTCTGGCCAAAGTCTGCTCTGCTCCAACATTACTTTGGTGTAACCATTCCATTGAAGATCTTTTTTGATGGTGCCTAGTTCCTTCTCGAGACCTTCCTTCGTATTACAGAGTCACATTACAATCCACTAGAGATACTGTCCCGTGTGAGTGTGTTTTCGATATACAGATGCTTCCCGCTTAGTGTCGGTCCTCTTCACCAATACCTCTAAAAGTGGCAATTTGTTTTGGACTTCCTTCTCAATTGTGAAGGTGATGGAAGGTCTACCGCTATTGATGTGCTTCAGAAAGCTGTCTAGTTCTGTATTCTCATGGTTCCATACTTTGAAGGTGTCGTCAACGTATTTCAATCAGACTTGGGGCATCTTCAATGGCCAGAGTTTCAAACCACTCCATTATATGTTGGCTGTAACTGCTGAATGTGGCAGTTCCTCATATAGCGTAAAGAATTCGTCCTTGAGTTGGAAATAGCAATTATGTACACATCATCCTAGTAATTTCATGATTACTTCAATAGGTAAGTTCGTTCTATCTTCCAGGTCCTCGTCTTCGGATAGCTTCATCTGTCTGGTGTCGTATCATAAATGCATTGGTTTTCATCTAGTTGCCTTGCAGAAAAGGACGAATATCATCGGCGATCGATATCGAAGCTAGGCTTCACCAACTGGGGAGCCTCCTTTGTTTTTGATATGCAAAGATTGAGTTCTCTGTCGATCCTCTAGATGGCGTCTTTGTGAGGGGAGATATCATCGTCCTTACTAGAAATTATGAAATTCAAATCGAAATTTCGACTCCAAACTGAAAATTTGGACCTCTGACTCGAGTTTCTGGGACTGAAGTCGTAATTTCGAGTCGAGGCGGCAATTCCTTCTCTGTGCTGTTCCAATTGGTGTTGGAAATACTATACTGTGATTGTTTAGTTTCAAGACTCAAAATGTAAGAAATAGTTTTTGCCAAAAACTAATTCTGATCTGACTCAACTCAGAGCAAGCCAGAATAAAATTTTTCATAACAAGAAAATCAGCAGATATTCAAAAGTATCGATTCTCTTTTCTTTTGTGACAAGCACACGGGGTTTTTTTAAAGCACAACACACACACGATTCAATTGAAATATGACCTATTTCAAAACCACTTTGTCGCGGAAAATCCATAACAAATTTGCTGTAATTCTGACAAGACGGAGACTTCAAAGAAACAGCAGCGTAAAAGTTCGTTCCTTTCCCACACAACCCCGCCAAAGTTTTCCTTTGCCAAACAGCAACAGTTAGAGAATGTGGCAATCCCATTTGCCAAATAAATCTCTTTAAACCCCCTTATTCGTATGCGAACCCCTATTGGTAAGCACAACCCAAATCAAGGATTTTAGACCTTTGTCAACGAAAACTAAACAACTGAATCCCGTTCAAAGTACTTATAACAGCGATAATACTTTCGAATTGTTAGTATTTGAACTCAGAAGGCTGTGCAAGCGAGCGGGCCAAATTTATGTCGCAAGTTGAGAGTTGGGATTTACGTTTGACACCGACGAAATTTAGGATGTTTTCCTAGTGAAATGAGCCGATGTAAATTAGTTTTAATTAAATTTTCACCGTCGAATGGACGACATACCTTAATGCGAGCACGAAGTTTTCCTTCAATGGAAAGGGTTTGATATGTTTATAATAAAGAAGAGAGGGAATACAATCAAGGAAACTTTCAAGAAGTCAGTTCTTCTTATGATATTATGATATCCTATTATTATGATATTCTAGACATTCAGATATTCAAAACCATTTCTCGAAGCTCCGAACTCAACAATTTTTGAAACTATTGAAGTAATTTTTTGCCATTTCGATAGAGTCTAGCTTCATTCGAACAGTGGTCACCAATCAGGGTAGTTCGTTTTTATTTACCTGTCGATATGCCAGCTCGATAACTTGGATTACTCTTTTTCATCGAGTTCGGATGTAACGAACTACCTTTTCATAATTTTCGATCTCTCTGCGGTTATCAGCTATTATGACCTACATTTTTTCTCTACTCGCCTTGTTATGACCTATAAACGGGAATGCGCATGAATCTAATATGCTCATCCATCCTCGTGATTTGAATATTATACAAGGTATCCATCCATTATATCCAGTGTTGACTGTGATGTGCAATATAATCCATAATATGGCGTAGATAATCCTTCAGTCTATAATTCAGCTCTGTGAATTAATAAAAATCAGTTACTGGAGGTCCTGGTGGAAGAGTAAACAGCCAAATCGTCAAAACTTTTCCGAACAGAAAATATATATTGTTTCAAAATTTTTGTCCATTTTCATGTCACCATCCGAAAAGTTTAACGAATTGAGCTTAGAAGTTCTGCCTCACCCACGATCTTTCGCAAACCGACTACCATCTTTTCAAACACTTCGATAACTTTCTTCAATCAGGACCAGCCAAATAAGGCCTTCGTCGACTTCATCGAATCCCAAGTATCCAATTTTCATGCAGAAAAAATTATTCGACTTGTGGTACGTTGGCAAAAGCGCAATGATTCAAACGGCGCTTATATTAATTGAATTGAATAGGCATTAACTGAGATATTACAGCTCGAAGTAGTCTCATAAGAGCAAACAAAAGTTATGGAAACAACCTTATACATAAATGTTAGTAGCAGATAGGATTATTTTTGAATATCTCTACTCATTATGCACTTCGGTTACTGTAAAAAACCGGGTGTCCGAAAAGACTCAGCATGGGCTGATATCTCTGAAGTTAGTGAATATAGAAAAACAAATTGGCAATTACATATGTACTACTTCTTTACGCTTTTGCAATTCTTTCACTTTTGCAGCGGAGGCATCTAGCCGCTGCACTCCAAAATCTTAAATGGAACTCTATATCGATATGTAGCTTATTTTGAAGACCTTAAAGAAACAAGCATATCTGTACAAACTATAAGTTGCGGATGCACATCTTCACAGGCAGCAGGAGATTGCTTATCTTAACGAGAATCTAGAAGTGATTTCGAATTGGGGTGAAATTCAACAAGTTCAATCAATGCCATAAAAACCCAGGCATCGATTTTCTCCAAGAAGATAAACGTCTCCGAACTGTATATAATAATATCAGAACAGAGAATTCCGCTTTTTGCTTCGATAAGTTTGTTGCCATCTTGCGACAAAGATCATTTCAAATTTTCAAATGTTCTCCTTTTCCATTTTCACCATTTCTTAACCTCAACTGTCGGAGCTGTTTAACCAGGGTTGTTAACTATTTTTTATACAATTTGTTCTGTGAAGAAAACTATTACACATTTTAGGTTAAAAGTGGACATATTTATTGAAAATGTGTATAATGACTCAACAGAATACAGCCTTCCAAATCCGACAAAGGATTTCAAGTTTTTAAATTATCGTTTCTCTCCGACATACCGTCCTCGCTACCAACTTGTCATAATAAAGCCTAATATCCCACTAATAGCACTAGTACAGGATGTAAACTCATTACATCGTCGAGAAAATGCACTTTACGATGTCCCTACGCGTTTCAACTTCCAAGAGCTTCCAACATCTTGTAACCGCATTCGTTCTCCGTCGAACCCGAAATCAAAGTGGCTATAATTACTTGAAGAGAACGCTACATGCCTGTTATTACCTCGAGGGGTAATTACAGTGCCAATTAGTATACAGCCCAGTTGGGAACTACTAGTTTAGTTTCAGCGATTCGTACGTCAACATAGTAAACATCGCAATACTTGTAGGTTTTGAAAGACCGAAATAACTCATCCAGTGTTGCAATGGAGAATTCAATTCGAATTTCGAAGTATACGAGGTTTGGCTAGAAAAAAATATGATTTTTGATGGTACAGCTCCCATCCCATTCAATTCAAAATACTCCCCATCAATATTTCCACAATTCTCCATTCAAACTTTCCATTGTTCAAAATAGTGGTTTGAGTAATTTATTAAAAGCATGTTCATAGTCTGCGTCAATTTTACAGCTTTTACAATATCAAATTTGGTTCCGTTCAATACTTCATTCACTTACGGTTACCATTGAAAAGTCACGCGGATCTAGATCTGGTGAGTAAGGTGGATGATCCAACACTGGGATCCCAGAGCATTGTGTTTGTGATTCACAATTCGCTCTCCAACAACTCTGATCGCTTTCTCTTCATTCGCTTATAGAAAATAGCTAGAACCTCAAATTGTTATTTTTCATTCACAGTTTGCCTTACAGTAACCCAATGTTTTCGAGGTTTTCAACCGTTTTTGAAGTTGAAGGACATTCGGAGCATGGATCACCTTTGATGTCTTCTAGCCCTTCTCCTACTTGGCCCTTTGTTTGGGCTCTGCTTTTCAATGGACTAGCTAATGTCGTTCAACCGTCTGGAATGTGGAAGAGGCGATGTATACTATCGAATACATATATGGAAGTAGGCATTCGATGGCCCGTTTACTCAACCCTCACATCCCAAGCCAATGCACTCGCCAAAAACAGCATGAACAGTAGTTCAGGCAGTGAAAGATGAACAAGAACAGTCAATCCGCCTACCAATTGATGTTATCCTAAGGTTATTATCGCTGATTATTTCCTTCAAATCACCAAAATAGATACACGCTTCTTCCCAACAGCGATGAAACTGACATCGACGTAACTGACAGCCACGAAATCAGCATCAAGGTGTCATTATTCGTGAACGATGCGTAACTCTCAGAACTTGGTTATACATCATTCTCACAATTTCAATCACTGTCACTATCCTAATCGAATCGAAGCAAGGAGTCATATATTCAAATATGATTAATAATAATAATAATGGTTATTCAACAACAAGAAAATAGCAAAAAGCGATTGAGCATTACATTAATACCATGAAATAAACATAGGTACTCACAGAAGCAAGTGATTGCTTGTACGTGAGAGAAAATCTACTTCACAATTACAATGTGGGGGTGCTGCGATACTGTTTTTTTTCATAATCTAGAAATTAATCATTGAATGTCAGCCATGCTAAATTTTCCATATTCAGGAAGTTAGCCATTATGGGCAATAATTGAAAATTTACTCCTCAAAGTGCGACAAGAAATGTACTTTCAGTTCATAATTCTTGGATGGTTCGAGAGTGGTTGAACGAACATTTTCCATTACTTTGGATTGGTAGAAATAGCCCATATGAACGATGGCATCTTCGTTCTCTTGACATAGATTTTTCACTCCTGGGGGGTGTCAAAAATAGGATTCACAATGCGGAATAGGGCAGGCCTGTGAAATAAGTATTTCAGAACTTAGGAGAGTGGCCAATAATAATAGAAAAATAATTGAAAAATGTATCAGAATAGAGGGTGCGCTAGTTGATTGAGACAATATTTGGAACTGACTTCCAATATTAGTGTTCATTTCATTTCCTATTGAATTCGCTTCAATAATTGTCATTTAATTTCGACCGATGTCTGTGGCTTTTTAGTGACTAATATAATTGAATTCCTACATTATAACCAATTTATTATTTTCCTAGCTTCTTATTTAGAACCATTAATTGGAAATCGGACTTGAATATGAAAGTTACAAAATTGTCATTTCTACCGAATGGAATACTATACTTTTTTCTATGATTTATACCAGAAATATTATAAAATAGGATTTCTTTCGGATGGATATTTAAAATTTCATAACAAGAAGCAACTTAAAACAAACATTGAAAAATACTTCCTATTTTTGTTATTTCATTCATTTGTAAATAGTTTTAAACTTGACTGGTGAGATATGAACCCACGAACATTGGTTTATATGGCGCGAGTTCTATCATCTACTCCACAAAGTTGCCTCAGACATTTGTTTGGCACAAAGCATTTTGAGTTAATAACCTCTCTAATTTCATTATGTTGTGAAAAATATCAATTCTTCGCCACATCATAAATGTGTGGCGAATTTCCAGAACCCTGGTGAAAGACCACATCTCCAAAATTAACCCAGAATGGAATGTCGAAGAAAAAGGGTCAACATCGCCTAAATCCCGCTGACAGTAGAATAAGGAATATGAAATCTAGAATCAGACAGGCACTTCAAGATGTTACAGAACAAGATATACTCAGTCTTGGATTTCACTGTGGAGGTAGAGGAGTAATAGGTAAAAGGCCTGAACGCAATAGGATTCTCCATTTGAGGAATCCTGACTTCGGTGCTATGGCTTCTCGGATCATTTTTGTCTATGGCTCTCTAGCTTCCTGAAAGAACGTTCCCTACACATGACCGTCTTTTTATTGTATACCAACGACTTATTGGAAAAAACCAAGAATCCAGTGTATTGCTTTGCTGACGACAGCACACTTGTTTCGTCATTCCAGGACATCGGCTGCGGATGCACATATTCACTGGCAGCAGGAGGTTGCATATCTAAATGAGTATCTCAAAGTAATTTCGAATTGGGGTGAAAGTAACCAGGTTCAATTCAATGCCACAAAAACCCAAGCATCGGTTTTCTATAAAAAGATAAATATCTCCGAACCGGATAGAATAATGCTGGGTCAGACAATTCCGCTTTCTGCTGGGATAAGTTTGTTGGGGGTTAATATGGACACCAATATCTCTTGGCACAATCATGTCGCTGGAATTGCAAAGGCTGTTTCCCAAAAGCTTGGAACACTGGTCCGAACTCGGCATATTTGATTCCATCAAGTGCGGTGCACATCAGAAATACGCGACTGATTGTGGCTGCTCGTCGTTTTAAGGTTCAACTCAGCTCACTTCCAAGTTCACTGTTTAATAACACTTTCATTTAGATAACTGCGTTTTTGTGGAATAAACTTCCTGAGAATGTTTTTCCGAATGGATTTAATCTCCAGCGATTCAAATCTATTGAGAATCGCTACTTTCGTACAGGCACGGCTCTTAGAGTGCCTTAAGGATTTTCCTGCAATGCTTGTGGTTTGTCCTTGAAAAAAGCAGAACTGCTACAATTCACCCAGTAGTCCATTTCCTCCGTACTACGCGAATTTACTTAGAATTCTACACCTCACGGTTCTCCACAGAGCAATTATCGTTTATTTACGAGGGTTTCTTTTACTAAGGGACCATCTAAACGACATGAAGTAGTGGTTTTTTGTGATAAAGCCGTCTACTGTATTTTATTACGATCTCATCAGAAGCTTTGAATTCACTAATTATCACCCCATGCCAACAAGTCAATGGGAATTGTAGTTGAATTCATTTTTCAGTGGTATAGTATATTTATGTTCCGTGTGATACAGTTCACATAATTGAAAATCCTTTATATTATTTTAATAGATTTGTGATGTTATAGTATCATGAGTAAATCAGGCAGAAATCAAAAACGTCTACAAATAAAAATAGATATGAAGTTTGAAGGTGGTTGACAATGTTTCATGGTAAATTTTATCAATTCTGACGTCCATAATATAATATGATATACAATTATTTAAAATCCCTTCGGATGATGACGTTGATTTTTTCTTTTTAATTCTTCAATTTTCAATTAAATAAAATTAGATCTCTATTATAAACACAAGTATGTTACACATTACCATTGCTCTAGAAATACGAACGCACTGTACATCATTTCATTCAACATCAAGAAACGTATCACGAGTTCACCAAATTGAATCGTTTAAAATGTGTGCAAATCCATTTACAGAAAAAGAAAAGGAAAATACAGTCTTAAAAAATTTTTCATTCCAGAGCGATTCCAAAAATGCATTAATATACGTGGTTTTCCATCCAAAAAAATAAAGTTGCTAGGACTTGCTGAAAATATTTTAGATCGATAGAACAGGTGAGGAAATGTGAGAGGTGAAATTTTCAGAAAAATAATGCTTTGCGGTTTCCAGAAACGTCTAACCTACTATCGACCGTGAGTCACGCTGCA